>JAPQRQ010000006.1:25255734-25269978 GCA_037367365.1 Apogon talboti | reverse complement strand
CCCTGCTGCTTCTTTTCTGATGTTTTCATAACATAAGGAAAAAGTCTTTCGTCAAGGGAAACAGCCATATGTCTTCTGAACCCCTCCGAGAAAGAGTTTACCTCTGCTGATGAAAAATATTGTACAAAGCAATACTTTTGGGTCTCATGACTCTAATCTGCAGGTGAAATATTGAACCACAGGACTGGGATTGAGAAGATAATGCTTCAGTGTTGGTCATAATCCCAACTCGCAATTTAAAAGCAACTCGAGTCCTAGTAATCCTGGTTAAAATGTAGAGTCACAGGTCCAACTAAAAGAATCTAAAATATTACTACCTGCTATACGCTTTAACTCTTTAATTGTAAATGATTGCTAGATTTAGAAAGATCTGGGGGAAAAAAGTGCTATGGAAAAATGGGCAAATCGACTCACTCACAGCATATTTTCTAATCTTTTATTTAGACAAAATAAGAAAAAAAGTCCAGGCAGACCATTTTATGTTTAGGGTTTAAATGGTTAAAGTCTAATATTTACGAGCTAAGAAAGTTGAGGTTTGTTGCAAAAAAGAAACAACTAGTTTTGAGTCACATAGTTCAATGGATTAGTGATACAGTATGTGTTACCAACATCTAAACAACCACTGCCTTAATACATTTACCTCAATCTTTGTGGACAACATTTTTAAAGAGGTTAAAATCATTACATTCATGTCTTCAGTGACTGAACAGATCATGGAGAGAAAATGTCATCTTTGTGGCTTTCTGGTGTCTTTCTATCTACGTATTTTATAATCTGATGGTTCAGTTTTACCACAAACTTCAGTCTTCTTGACTTGTAAAACTTTATTTAATTTGACAAACAAGATATGTGTAAATAATGGTTTAATTCAAGCAAGATAAAAGAATAACTTGTCTTTCGACACTGACTGTAAGGCAATATTTTTTTCCAAAATAAGTTCCCATGGGGCACAACTGGATGGGTAGGACTTCAGCTCACTATAGTAGCACAAAATAAAGGAGAAGTTAAAATATCCACTTATAAATGTTTATATATCAAAAGTAGAAAAAGTAAGTAGTATTATAGAAATACTGCGTTACAAGTTAAAGTCCTGAATTCATGTTACCACTGTTATTTAAGTTACTTAAGTATTATCAGCAATTATTTGTCCTAATACTTTTGTCCGCATAATGAATGACAAAAGTGAACAGATAACTATATCATTGATAAGATAGACATGCTAGAGCATTTTAATGATGCAGCTTCATGATGTGCAGACAATCAGACTTAATAAACTACTATTAATATGCAAAAATTCTAATAAGTGCAAAGCAAAAAAAATCAATCATTCTCCCTTGAAGAATTAAGCATGAAGTATATAACGCAAATTTTGAGTAACGTATAACTAAATGCACCTCACTTTTTCCCCATTGCCATATAACTACTGCTTGGTCATGAGCCCTTTGGTGTGTTTTGCAACATCCCTGGTGCCCTAGGGCCACTTTTCACTATGCAGGGTACCAGAGAGAAGTCATTGTAAGTCTTTAGATATTGTAAATCAAAGACATGGGCCCAGTAATGTCATTAAGTTGGAAAAAAAATGGTTTCATGGTGTGTATTTCTCGGTTGTCTTTTTTTTTTTTTTTTAGCCCTTCCTCCAACCCCTTTTTTCTCCTGAGTATGAACACTAAAACAAAATAAAAAATAAAAAGGAATATGAATGCTAAAATCACATACAGGCATGCCTGAAGAAATGCATGAGAAGTGATTTAACAGAGGATTTTGAATCTATGAATTTTATCTCAGTAAGCAGGTTGTGTATACCACTGTCTACAATCTTCAAAATGTTAATGAATGATTACAGGGGGAATAAACTGCCTAATGTAGTTTGAACTTAACTTAACCTCAATAACTTCCTCCATAGATGGATCTTGAGCCACAGTATGTATCCTGAAGCTGCTTCAGTATCTGAATCATTCACTGAACAACATCACAGGTTTGTGGATGACTGCAGTAAACTGTACACAAGACAAACTTTCACACCAACCCTCCATGTTTGCAGGTGTTACCTTCTATTTGTTTTTGCTCAAAATGTGTTTCCTCTCCACGCTTATGTCATCGACCTCCAGCGTTGAATAATTGAGACCAACACATTTTGACATGTAAGAAGAAAGAAGCTTTTTCTCCTCTGATACATTTAACTTGAGTGTTAAGGCATCGGAGGGAGTCGTGGCCTCTTCATGAATTAAACATTGTTGCCATCAAACCCCAGAGGGAGTGTTACCTTGCTATCTGCAGCAGAAGAGGACGGGCTGAGTCTGTACAAGGAACTCAGAACTTAAAAGTCAGGGATAGCATTTTAGTTGCATCATCTCGCCAACTCTCGTATTTATAAGCCACTGTGGTGCATCCTAAGGCTGATTTAAAACATTAGACTTTATGAGCAGCCTCAGCACTTCTTCTCATTAACACACAAGATCAGCACTTTTCCACCACACTCTAAGTTTCGGCGCCCTTTCTTTTTCTCTTTGTTCTCTGGAGGAGTTTAACCAGACACAGTTGGCAGTGGTAGAGATGTCTCTGATGGTCCTCGGTAGCCTGCAGCCTTTCCTGATGGCCTAAAACCATGTTGTTTCAATGATCGCATGCTCAAATGATCACGGAGAGGCTGGAGAGCATACGCAAACATGGGATGTCCCAGCAGTCCAACAGGGAGAGGTCTGTCAACACTGTGGTAATGTGTCAGTGTCACCAGATCTGTGAACTGACTGTGTTAAAACACCTCTGATGCACTCAGATGGTCAAGGGAGACGGAAATACAAACAGTGCAGAAAATAATCCATACCATATTTAACACACAGGTTGATTTATTCTTATTTGTTAATAGTTGACTGTTGTTTTTTCTTTTCCCGGTGGGGTGTGACTTATTGTGTCTTTTTGTTTGTTTGCACAAGCACTGCGATGAATCTTGAGCCCATATTTGTGTCACTGTATTCTGAGCAGATAAGGTGGCTGGTGAAAGCTTCAGTCTATCCAGAGGGTCGTGAAGGAAGTCCTTTGGTCTATACAGGAAGTATGTAAACTGAGCCGCAGCTGAAAACAGGAAGGGAGTGATGGATTTTTACAACAAGGAGAGGAAGAGCTTGATCACTCCAGCACATGGCTGAATTGTTAGAAAGCTGTTAAGATGTTGCAATGCAGGAAAAAGGAGGGTGTGTGTTGGAAACAGGGTCACTGGGTCGCATCGTGAAGTTTTGGTACTGATAAGATTTTGGACTATAAATATAGTTTGTAATGGTTTTCATCCTAAACAAATAAGCCTTTTCCATGTGCCATATAGTTGTAAAAGTCACAAATACATGCTTTTCTTTGGCTTGATAAGGGGAAAATGTGATGATAAATCACATAAAATAACATAAGAAGAGGAACTATTGCAGTGACAGTAATCCAGTAATGTTACAGAACCTTCTGCAGATCTGGGTGGTCTCTGGGTCATGACCCCATGGGCCTCAGAACAGACAGGTGCTGCCACACTTTCTTATCTCCCTCCATCTGCTGCAAACAGGCGACCTGAAGATTAAGCAATGTCCTAAATATGTGAATGGAAATGTTCACACATTGTCACCTCAGAGGCACAAGTTCTCAGTTGGTGTTTACTTGATATAGGGAGGAAAAAAAATGATGTTTTAAAATAAACATTCTGTTGAAAGTAAATGTTTTTTTACCTGCTGATGGGTCTCAAGATGGAAATTATCTGCATGGCTATAAGTTCTCGTATTTACGTGTAAATGTTCATTAATACGAACTGTCCCATTTTAAAAATCAATCAATCAATCAAATCAATCCTCATAAGGACTAAGCATGTTGGAAAATGAATAAATGAATGAATGTTCTGTCAGTCTACCCATAGCTCAAGAAGGATTCAGTATGATCTATATAAAACATATATAGGCAAGTTGTATGTACAAAGCAGAAAAAGCAGTCATAACAAAACCACAAAGGCTCTACAGTCGTCACAGCAGTGACATTTACTTCCCTCATCTTCTTGAAGGTACTGTGATGGGGTCCATCTATTTGTCTGTCACAAGGTGTAATCTGTGTCTCAGGCCTCCTACAAGATGGTCTGGATCTGGATTCACATTTTATAATTCTTTACTGGAAGATAGGGTACTGTTTTTTGTGACTTTTGTGTTTTTTGTGTAGAATATATTTTTGTGATTTTCTTGGGCCAAAACATTCCGCATAATAATGTCCATCAGAATGTTGAAATTCTTGGTGATACAGAAGATGATACAGAAATGACAGAATATTTTCCTATTGAATTTCATGGTGGATATTCCTGACCTGTATGACCTGACTGGTTCAGACTGGTGATAGAACTAACAATATTGATGCTGAAACCGCAGCCACTCCACTACCAATAAGTTCACCACTACTGGTAGAACCCTGAGAGGGTGTTTCACCGTTAAAAGAACTGACCCATATTATATGCAAATGTTTCATTTAGTGTGCTCAGAACATAGTATAATTATTCATTGTGTTTACTATGATCTAAGCCGATATGGGTCTGTAATCTGATTGTCTAGTTTTATTTGCTTTTGAGTTCGTCAGTACCTCTTTTTGGCTCATCAACAGCAGCATCATTAGCTTAAACAATGAGTCCAGACAACCCGAACTTCAGTTCACTTAATGGAAAACAATCAACAAGAACAAGGCTTTTCAGAATATTGTATATTTTACCTTCATTCAATATTAGTGAAAGAAATGCACATAACTGATCACTGATCAAACAATAACATTATGTTATTTGTTTGTCAGATAGTTTGTTTGCTATTGGCACTGAACACAGAACATAATTAATTTGGTTTAGACATCCCAAAAAATAGAAATATATTCTGAATGTAGGGCTGACATATGAGTAAAACAGAATAAAACCTGTTGATGAGACAAACAACAAACATCGAAGTGTCTGGAGGCTGTTGATAAGTGTACAGCTAATCCCTTGACATTATTGTTTACGTATTTATCTTTAACATTGGTAGTCTGTCGGAGGGATCATCTGACAGTGTTTCTCAAGCCTACAGGCAGACACCTGTGAATGAGCTTTTTGTGGTAACTGTCAATGTATTTGATGAACTCCTCAAGCAGTGACTTAGCCGTGCTTCTTTACTCTCAGCAGAGGAGTTCATAGGTCAAATTCATTCCTCCTTTTTGCTTGTCTGTCATTGGTGTCACATTCCTCTGAAACAGATATAGTCGACACAAAAGCAGGACTTACTTTCTTGCCACTTTTCTGCCACAGCTGCAGTGGCTCAGGAATAGCATTCTAATTCACAACTGACACACTGACACCAAAGTGAAAACTCTGCCTTTCTGACCTTTCAAATCTCTTTGACCTAACCTAATATACTCATCCTGAATCATCACTGCTCTTCTACACCGAAAATAGGATTTTTTAAACGTAGTACTAGTAATCTCTGCTAATATATTGCATTAAACTAATGATATAAATTGCATTTAAAAAAAACATTCAGCTCGTCCAGTTTTTTCAGCGTTGTCATTCTGTTGACATGACTTATTGCTGTCGGTGTATAAAACCAACACTGCAACAAGACTCTGCTCACTATCATTTCACACTGAGTGGCATAATAATGACTTTGAGCATATCTGCTGAGCTGTGGGGGCAGATGAACCACCATACTGTCTCTGACACAGAGCAGGATGTATGTGCATGCCTGTACAGTGTCTCCGTAATCAGCATCCTGGCTGCCTGAGATAAAGCATAGTGGCACATTGTGAGGCTATGACTGGGTTTCCTCCAGGAGGTTCACCGAATGCACACACCGCTGTGGACACCATCCACCATCATTACATAAAAACACCAACACACACGATCGGAGAAACATTTTACCTAACACCTTCTCTTTCATAGTAACAACTGGAGAACCTTGAGAAAATCAGAAACACTTCACCATGTGTAGAGTGGCCATAGTAAACAAATTATATTAATGTTAAATCATGAATCAGTCCTCTCACTGTTCTTAGTGCGAATAACATTCATTTCACCTTTCTGAGACCTTTTAACCTATACTAGACAACACATGACAGGAAGCCCCAATGTGCTTTTGTCACTTTCTGTGTTATTACTATTTCACAGCACCTTATGTTATGTGTTATGTATTTTCACATCACATCAGTGCCCACATTATGTTATCCTGAGCTTCCTGTCAATCACCTGACAGCCTGAGGAAGAAACAGAAATCTATGCCTAAAAATAATCCCTCACAAATATTCACTTCATAAGCTTTGTCCTATTTAGGACTCAGACATTGCATTTTATTTTCTTTTAAAACTGCCAATGCATTGCAAACTTCATAATAATAGCAGGAATAAAATACATTTAAACAACATGGGATCCGTGGTATTTTATTTTCCTTTAAATGGGACATTATGAGGACCAAAAACCGTTCAATGCAAATCGTTTTAAAGAAAAAGTTACGTCGTTTTTTCCAACTTGTGGTTTTGTAAAGTGTCATTTTGTGCTCTTTAACTGTAATTTTTTCTCATAGCCTGGACAGTGATTTATGTTTAATAACTTGCATTCTTCTCTGATTACTTTTTGTGCATTATCTAAAAGAGGGCCTTTGGAAAAACAAAGCCCCCTCCCCTAGATTCATTTCAGCAACTGTATTGTACAATAAATCAGATCCCAAACCCCTTAGTCAGGGAAAATACGCTCCATGTGCAAGTTGTACTACGTTGCATCAGCCAAGAGTGGAAAAAAATGTTTTTAACATGCAAAGAGGCTGAGTGAGCCAGGGGCAGCTCTTCAGCCAGAGCTCCATCTTTATGAGCCCACAGACACGATCACACTGGAACATGTGGTTTTGATCTGCTCACGTGCAAGGCCGAGGCCAGTTAAAGCAGCAGTACACAATGATTATTCACTATACTGCAGCAATGAGAACCACATGCCAGTTTAAACCCAAATGCCCTGATCTGGTCTCTGTTTTCAGTCATGTCCTGTCTCGCGGGAGCCTTGTTCCCAAGCCTGCAAACAATGGCTCTGTATTCATTCAACTTTTCAAACAGTTGTGACTACATAGCTCCTCCAAAACAGGTTTTATTGTAACACTGGATTATATTGGCCAATGTGTTAAATAGCTGTTGAGGGAAATAATTCTGTAATTTGTCAACCATAGACACAGTATGTTTCTTGAATAGCACCACACCCAAGGATTTTTCGGATTTAAAGACAATACTGAGTGACTTTCTAAACAATAAATCACAAAGTTAATCTGTGTAAACTCCTCCTACATTTAAGAGTAGTTTTCATAGGTTGAGAAGAATGTTATTCACTTTTCGCCAAAGTTGCATTTAGCATCGTTGGTATTTTCATGCAGATAATGCAAATCTGGACACTCTAGATCCTCCTTCCCATCTAACAACAAATATAATATTATCACTGCTACATGTGTATTTTCTCAACTCCAGACACAATAAATTTAAAAGAATGTATAAAACTAAAACATATTTAGGTTGTTATGTGCAAACAACACATTTAGTAAACAAAAAGTTTTTTGTTTTTTCTAATGTGAAATTTTAGTCATTAATAAGCTAGTGGGTATTACTCAAAATGAATGGCTGTCTCTGAGCTAATACCTTCACTGCTCAGATGCCTTCTAATGTAAAATTAACATGTCTGTTACATATACCTATGTATATTCTGCATTCATGATATATCTTAAAAACATTAGCCAAACATCACTTAAATTATTTGTTTTCAATCCATTTTATCTATGCATGTAAGATTTAGCACATTTTTCATTGTGTTTAAGCAGAATTGAAAATTGGGATAGATATTACGGATATATTTAAATAATAAATCATTGGGGGGAAAATACTGACAATGTTGCAGGGCTGAAAATACACAAATAGATGTTTCTCAGTTACTGATGACTAAAGCTGATGAATATTCAATATATTTAAAATGCAAAGTATGAAATATACACAGCATATACAGAATACATATAAATCGCTTATAAGCTGCATATGTTATAATAAATGAAAAAAAGACATCCAAGTTGGATATGGATGCATGTGATAGCGATCCATCACTTGTAGTTAGAGGCACTGAGGCATACTATTGGTCAGACATTACAATTGCCAAAATGTCACCCTGGTCTTTCCTGTCTGATTTCTCCCCTCAGTAACTGTCCAAGTTGGATGTACCTGTGAATTTTCCCCATTTGTCTCATTCTCTCAGCAGTGATGTGTGAAACTTGGCAGAGACAACATCCTCCTTGGAGCTCAGCTTTTTTTTTTCTTTCTTCTTTACACTGTTTTCGTTGGCCACGAGTAGACAATTAATAACAGCTAACTCTGCACTGACCTTCAAACCAGAGAAAAACCTTAATATTTCCCACTAAACAGCTGGCTAATCCCCTCCGGTTAGCCAGCAAACACCCTGAATCCACAGAAAACCAAGAGTGGACACCCAGGCGGAGGTAGTGTTATAAATTTCTGCTGTGTAGTAGAAAGTGGCAGAACAGACAGGTCGTAACCCTGAACTAGTGACCGTGTGGGAAGACTGGTGATGCATGCATCTTTATTTCTCTGTCTCTCTCATGCTGTTGCCTTGCATTCCAGCTTAGACCGTGACAGGCATTCATTGCTCACTTGTGCCATTCAACACTCTTCTCCATTCACTTCTGAAGAGCAGGTGATAACCAAGAATACTTTCACTCTGTTGACAGTCTGCATGCCAGTGTGAGAAAAGAATATGGTGGTGACATGACACATTTTAGCCACCTAGAAAAGACATTATAGGTAATTGTGAGGCCTTCTATAGTATCCAATGAGGTCACCCAGTCACGCTACATGAATATTATTCTTCTCACAGAGCGGCCGAGGCTGTAGCTTGAGGGCTCAAGGCCATTTATGCCCTCGCTACAACAGCTCAGCCTTTTATAAAAACTTTTTCATTGTCCTGCATGACCCCTCCCTGTTATTTCTGTCCATTCTCCCAAATGCCACCATAGATAATGCGTAATGCACGTCATCATTCTTCCCTCAGATTAGGCCGAGGGGAATATTGTGTTTGGGAGCCCTCTTAAATGTGCTGAGACCAAGCGAGGCTGAATGGGCTGCTGGGAGCAGGACTAAAGCAACAGGCCTGTGGTGTCTCTCCAGGACGCCACTGGGAGAGCCCAAGCGTGGAAGCCATCACGGCTCCGGGCGCTGATGTGTTCTGACAGTGTTGTGGTAAATCTGCTCTGCTGTAAGAGGTACATAGGAAACACGGTGTGGTTCACACGGGGAGCTCCTTTTCCATCCACAGCTCGGCCTCAGTGGGGCATCATCCATGTGCGTGTGTGGCCGATTTCCGCATTTCAGGCACAGAAATCTCTTTTCTCAATTCTCAACTAATAGTTTCCCACTCCCACTCTGGCCTTGCTGCTACAATTTGCCCTCCTCCCCAGGGTGATTGAATTAACCTAAAGGCTCATCAGATGCTGTGGCCCTTTGGACAAAACTGTAATAGAGCAAACCTCATGGAATTTGCAGTTTGCTGTGCTGAGGCCTAACACATGTTTTCTCAGGGCTTGTGTGTCGAGGTATGCCGCGTGGGAAACACTTGCATTCCACACCCACTTGTTGACCTCCTTGAACTCTCACTTTGCTGGCTCCTCACTGTTACCTTGGCTGTGGGGAGAGGATGTCCACCGACCTCACGGGGAGGATGAACATGTGCAGGGGGAATCACTCACTCAGCAAAAATAAACTGATGACAAATTTTTGTGGGAGTTATCTGTTTTTATTAATGTATTCACATTGAACAGTGCCTGAGAACTTTGTAGATGCTAATGAAAATCAGGTCATCTGTGATCATTATTCATGATTAATGCAGAATTTTAATTTCTATAGAGATTTACCACCACATGCCCTGTTCTTGTAAAGCAACGGCTTCTTGTGCTGCAAGTCTGAAACCTTTTAAAACACACTCACATTCTCCAGTTAACACAAAGCCTAAAGCAAACAAGAAAATGAACTTTAACAGCTGCTCACACAATGAGAAAAAGATCTTATCTGGTATTTCATCAGCACATAATGGTGTCTCCTACTGAGTGCTTTACATATCTGAATGAGGGATGGAATGCAAGTCAATGTAAAAAATGTTTGAGTGATTTGGAAGATGGAAAAAATGGTCTATAATAAGCTTACTTTAACTTTAAGAGCCAGGGCACTTTTTATGGAACATGATCTGTGTTTATTCATTTAGTTTTTCTAAACTTCAGTATCAGTCGGTATCAGGTGTCAAATGTCATCTGATTCAGGAGAACATCTTGTATCAACTGGTTCATTTATCGTCACAGTTTTACATTTGCATTGACTGAGAAGGGTTGCATTGACCAGAAATTAAGAAAAACACAGACAGAACCTTTAGAAAGTTAATTTCTTCTTATGTATAAATTCAAACAGCATGTTTCAGGCTACCAAATAATTTTTTTAGTGTACATTTAACTGCTGTCCAACCACCCACTAACCACAAACATGCATATAAAACATACTTTGTTTAAAGTAGTTATTTCTCAGGATGGAGATAAGACACTTTCCCAAAGACAGATCACAAAATGGCCGACCACAAAACTCCACGGAACTAACAAGTACATTTGACATCATTTGGTCATGTGACACAAAAACTTCTGGTTTGAAGTAAAATGACTACTTTAGTCCAAATGTTACTTTCAACTGTCACCTCTGGCCATGAGAGTATCTCATACAAGCAGTGGTCAAGTCTTTTGTGATGGTTAGGATAATGATAGCCTGTAAACTTCATTGTGTTCCTCATTGGTCAAATTTTGGCCTGTGTCAGAAATAGCCTATTAGTTGTAATGAAAAACACAATCTGCAGGTTTGTAGATCATTTTTAGGCACAAAAAGATGAAATATTATTAAATATCACTGTATGTTTGTCACTGTGATTCAGTGTCAGTGGATTTCAATCTTGGCAGGTACGTCATACTGCATATTATGGAAGTACTCCAGTGGTTTAATATCACATTTATATTAAAGTTGGAGATTTGTGAGGGATAAAATTCTAAAAAGCTAAAGGATTTAAAAAAAAAAAAGAAAGAAAAAGAAAAGAACAACTTTAGATCCCTCAATAATCTAATAATATCATGCTATCTCATCTAACTCTGAACAGCTGTGTAGGAGTAGGAAGACAGTAAAAGATAAATGTCAAAGAACACCAGCTAATATAACTCTAATCTAGACTCCAGCTCTAGTTATTATAGACTGTTATTATAGTTATCATAAACAGAAACATATTGAAAAGTACTTTGTTTTACCTGCTTTCCTCTTACACTTGTTTGATTGTTACATAATGTTTTCACAGTAGCTCCGGTTGGTTGTGTCCTGTTCTTCTAAATGACATCGACAGCATAATTAATAAGACTGGAAACTTGTTTGTAACGTGTAAACACAGCAACTGTATGTTAATTAACAGGAGTGGCCATATCATACAGGTAATAACAATAAATCTGAGCTGAAGGTGCTTTGGAGTGGTTACAATTACTGCTGAGATGTGCTTTTCAAAATAAATACATTTAAGAACTACAGAGAAATATTTCACTGCACTGGCCTTCATGAACAAAACTCTTAAAATTTATATCCTCAATCCACTCCTGATCTCAATCAAGGACATTAACATTATCCAGGTGCCTCTTCATGCTGTCTTTTGTCTGGCTTTATTTTAGAGTTTGTGTCCATTTTAGCACTTTGCTTTTTAAGGAGGCTTAATCTTGTTTCAGAGCATTTCCATGACAGGAGCAGTTTAACTGTTTTTTTCTTCTGGCCTCTAAGGCGTGTGGCAGATGCCCTCTTTTCTTCTGAGGGGCCTCATATTCAAATCACAGCAGCTGGGAAGTGCATTGGTAAGACGAAAAAGAATGGGCAGAGACGGGGGAGTTTTCAAAGATGTAATGAGGAGGGGGTGTGCATTTGTTGAGCCAGTGTATAATCTGGCACACTTCTATAATACTGAAACCCCAAGGTTCCCTGTTTTTGATCCACACAAGCGGTGTGAGGTGTGCAGGCTGGGGCTTTCAGACCTTTTACTCTGAGTGGGCGGGGGTGGCATGTGGCTGGAGAGACAGCAGGTTGTCTGCCCACAGGCAGTGATGCTGCAGCAGGGGCCGTCGTAGGGAATCGCACATGTCACTCTCTGAGCCTGACATTATTTTCTTTGTTAGTCTCCATGTGGATAATGTATTCTGCATTCATTCATTGCCAAGACGTGATTTTCTACAGTATGTTTCCACATATGCTGACCCCGGCGTTTCAGACTGGCTCGATTCATTAAAGGCACCAGGAGACTATTGACTATAGGCTGGTATACCAAAATTAGGTGGCAGTGAACATTACCTTAGAAGAAATAGTTATTTTTTCAGGATTTTAAACTTTACTATATTATTGGCAGCAGATAGTGACATGACATATGGGTATGACAAAGATCCTTGGAATGAAACCTGGAACGGAAAGACTAGTGCACATCCAAGGTATCAGCTTCCAAATATTTTTTTTGTAGCCTGCCTTTTTGTCTGCAGTAATAACCATTTTATAAAATTACACTGCAGTCATTTTTGTGTACTTTATTCTGTGGCTTCTGTCACGGATAGGCAACATTTACAGAAAAAATTTTATGATGCAGAAAACATAATTTAGACAGTTTGTATTATAATATGAAATGTTCTTTCCTCCAAAGCTCAATGCCAGGTGCATAATGATCCCTTTTCTGGAACTTCACTGTAAACAATTTCCCTTAATTTCTCTATAGGACTGATGCCAACTTTCTGTATTTTTAATTACATTACTGTACTACTGTATTATAAATCAAAATAATGCATGAAGTGTTAATATTAACAGCTTTAATTATGTTTTATATATCAAAGTCAAGGTCAGCTTTATTGTAAGTTTTGACATATGTACATATGTATATATATATGTACAGTTTTGACATATGTACATAGCATACAGAAAACTAAAATTACAAAACTCTAAATTTTACAAATCTCTATATTTTATAAAGGATTTTTGACAACAGTAGCAGTTACAGTTGAAATTTCAGCATATCAACAATACAAGCATTCATGTTTTTATATGGGAGTTAACGCTAGGCTAGGGGAAAATATCATGACATAGTTACTGCAAAAGAAAAATGTGTGGGTTTTCACAGTGCAAAGATGCCACCACAAAGCACCAACCACTCCCATCAAATTTATTTATTTAAGGTATCTGTAGTGACGTGACCTATTCATGCTTGGGGTCAGAGCCTTCAGTGAGGGGTAATAGATGAGCTAGTGCTGACGATGAGCTAACTGGCACACTACAGGATAAACTTCAACAAACATTTGCACGAGAAACCAAGTAATTTTATGGATTTGTTAGTGTAACTTATTGACCATAGCCACACTCAAACCTTCTGTCAGGAAAAAGTACAATTCATTAAGTTAAACAGAAGCTCAGAAAGTCCTTCTATAAGTGAGTGAGCTGTCAAGAGATGACACAACAGACATCATAGCCTTGTAGTCTCTTAATGGAGCATGAATTTAAAGAAAGACAAAGAGAACACTTATTAGAGGGTCCAATTTAACAGAAAATAACTAGCCTATATATTCTGAGAGAATGTAAGTTAATGGAAGCCAGGATCACGTGGTTGTTATGATATAACACCTTAGGAGACATTTGCTTCACTTTGGTGCTGGGAAGTTCCATAGATCATCTCCACACATCCCCCCCACCCCACCCCATTGCCAGGGGTATCTGTCATAACTTGCTGGTACAAACACATGCCATGCCCTGCAAAACTGTAGCAATTCATGCTGGAGATGTAAACTAAAGCTGGACAGTAGTTGCTGGAGTCACTTTTTAAAACATGTGAAAAATGAATTCCTGTAATTTATACTGGAAATCAGAGGCATAGTTTGCTTTGCAAGATAGTTCACTACTACCAGATAAATTAAGTAGCCATCGATCCACTAACACTGGGAGTCATGCGAATTTTGTGGCTGTGAGGTAACACTATGTAACACAGTTGTATCTGTAACATACTATTAATGTGGAGGATTACTGAGTGAAAAAAAATGGATATAGTGAAGTTTTGACATTGCTTCAAAGAAAAATGGGGGCGGCTGTGGCTCAGTTGGTAGAGCAGGTCGTCCAATGACCGAAGGGTTGGCGGTTCGAATCCTGGCTCTGACT
>JAPQRQ010000006.1:25236353-25255128 GCA_037367365.1 Apogon talboti | reverse complement strand
GGCAATGTAAAGCGCTTTGGGCACCATTACAGTGTGGAAAAAGCGCTATATAAGAAGCAGTCCATTTACCATTACCAAAAATATGAAATTGCATAAAAATGCTATATTATTTTCTTTTGTTCTCCAGAAAAGGACCCCATACAGTTTAATTGTGACTATGTTTATGTCAGCCTCTGATAATCAGCTTCCTTCTTAATCGGAAACTAACTAATGCTGTCTAATGGCATTAAGCCTGATGCCCCTAACAATGTGCATTACACTTTCTTTCCTCAGATCTGCAATTTTACCCCAACTAAAAGCTAATTATCATGCTTGAGACAGTGGCTGTATCATTGTAATTTGCACTTTACACCTTCAAAGTAACAATTGTAGTTTCCCATAGAAGTTGCTGGGGCTTATAGAGCCTGTTAAGACCTGACATTAACACCTGTCCTACCAGAGATCTTTTTGATTCCGCATTGAATTTTTAATTTCTCTGCGGTACGAATAAGATCGAATGATTACCCCTTTGTGTTTATTTCCACAAACTGATTTTATAAACATGGAGCTTCAGAGTAAGGGGTGAAATGAAAGAATACCCCATAGTAAACAGTGTGATATCCTCAGTTGTACCTGCCCTGAATGCTCTGTAGCTCTGGAGGGCAAAAAGTCAGACTGAATACCTGACCTTTAACCCCTACTCCTACATCTACCTGCTCTTGTCTCCTTTCTAAGTGAGGTCCCATTAATCTCAAACAAGTCTAATTAATTTGCAATGAAACAGAGTCAAAGTCAGCCTGTTCAACTTGAATTAATGTGTGTGCAAAGCTGTAGATAAGCTTGTTTATTTGCATACAGAGTGGGGAAGTGACCACTTGAGAAACATCTGGAGATGGATCCTGACAACATGTGTGCAGGGATGTAGTTATAGCTGGAGACTTGTGTTTGTACAGTTCAGGGTGGATGTTAATACATGGTCAGGAAGAGGTCATAAGTTATGAATCATTTACTTCTTACAGGCTCGCACCATTTTTCCCCTACACACTTTAATTGTACTGCAATCTGAGAAGTTTAATAAATACTTTTATAAACTATCTTTATGCTAAACCAATTCAGTGATTCAGATTTGTTTAAATAAGTGTTTATTACTTTGACTTCGATGATCAGTGCACCAGATATTGCTGAAATAAAACAAAAAAAAACATTTTCATTGTCAATTTAGTGTCTTTTTGCTCTGTATATGGGTCTTTAAAAATCCACCCAGGGTAAAACTCTAAAATATTCCCACTTACGAACTCCATCCAACCTCTTTAGGAGTAAAAGAGACTCCGAGTATGCTTCAAACAACAGCAAAATGCCTGAGATATTCCAAAGAATTGTAATGTAATTTGGGTGTCTGTAAATTTTTGTCAAATTAATGAACATCTCTTTTTATACAATTTCAATTGGTCTATCAGTTAGAGTAAAATTTACATCGCAAAGAATATCATTCACATGCTGCTTTTGTCTCCAACTGTCACAGAGATGAGCAGTTCCTCTTTTAAGATAAATAAATAAGTCATAATACTCTCACGGGACTGTTAAACAAACTTTACTCTGCCAGTAAAATGGAAATTCCACCAAGAAGGAAGATACTGCTGTCCCTTTATTGTGCAGTCTGCTTTGTTGTTACTCATGGATCTATTTTGCTCATGGGTTCTCGTACTCACTGAGTCTCTCCCCAAAGGGTCTCAGTCAACCCTACAGGGTCAGGAGATGGGACGTAGACAACACTGAAACTGAATGCACTTGTCACTGTGCATTCTGCTCACAGAGATGGCTCAGGGTAATAGAAGGATGGCTTCACACTCAGTTCTAACCATGAATGCAGTTGGGTAGCCACACTTTTCAGTATGAAATACATTAGACACATTTCTGGAAATCTTATAATAAAACACAAAATAAAAATATCAAAATGTTTGAAGATATTTAACACCACTATTTAATTGTCCTAGAACCTGTCAGGTCACATGATTAGCAATGCTTGCTGTATAACTCTTGGTGCCACATCTGTACTGAATCAATGGGCCATTTCACATTAAAAAAAAAACATATTTCCTCACTTACTTCTTTTGAGGCTGAACCATGCTGATTTTCAGTTTTATTTCTCAAGGATTTAAGGTATTTGTTTTGACAGGTCCCCTGATGAATGGTCCCCACAGGTGATGTTAAGGAGATGGAGCTATATATGATTCAAGGGACTGAAGCTGGGCTCAAATGCTGGAAAACATCAGGGATCATAGGTATTTATTGCATGAGAGTGAGCTGTTTTTAAGCCATTTTTAGAGGAGCTAATATTTTAAGCAGTGCTCCTGGAAGTCATCCTGAATTGGGGTTGATTTTATAGACCAATAAAAACAGCAATTGTGCAGGGAGGTGTAGTTTAGCACAGTCCAATATTCCCAGTTGTCCAGACCCATACATATGCTATCCTCTCCAAGGCTCAGGTGGTTGTTGTTTTGATGAGACACAGACAAAGAAAGACTTTCAAGGCAGTCATTGTTGTCTCTAAAGATATGGTGCAAGTTTACCACCTTGTGGTTGGATGGGAAATTACAATGATGATGATGACCAAAACGATGAGAATATTCTTAATAAATATTGCCCTTTTTAACCATCTCGTTGTATTTTTTCTGAATGAACAAAGAAGCATTCACGTTTCCTTGTGTCATCTATGATTTGCTCTTCATCCCCATGTTTTACTGATTCATATTTCTCTAAAATTAGCCTATTCGTTATAAATGGCTTAAAAGATATATTACATATATAGTCTTCTTTATCACTTAAAACACAATACAAGGTATATAATAAGAAACATTAAATATGTATTTTTTCTATAACTTTTTATTGATGTATGCATGAGACCGTATTCTATCCCCTGGGTATTCAATTTCCACTGGAGCTATCAACCATGAAATGATAAACTGCTTCTAATCAGACACTGGATTTTTTTTTTTTTTTTAATTTTTAACCCTTTTGTCACTTTTAACACGTTTCTTAAAAATATTGTTAGAGCTCCTGGGCTCTGCCAATATGAAATATGAAAACATGAAAAGTAGGTATTTTTTCCCTTTCAGTCTAGAAGGCAAAAATGCAACAAGGACATATAGCTATTTGGACATTTTATTTCTGTTTTACAAGAATAGAAGAATACAAGAATAAATTTACTGCTAAAACTTCGTGGCCAAAATGTATTTATCTCTTTATTTATTTATTTATTTATTTATTTACTAAACCACCCCAAACCCATCCCCAAACTACTCTCGATTGAATTGGACTCGATTGGCTGGGTCTTCGATAGCAGGTTTTCGAGCTGACTTTGAGAAATAGATTGAACATATTATTAATTCTGAGTTTTGCCTCATTAAAATATCATAAAATGGATCGACTGGCATCTTTTGGAAGTAAGTGCACGTTTTATCGCAGCATTAAGTACATCTGCTGCACGTTTAAATGTATTATACGAATTCCTTGTCAAGTTATCTGTAGTTAGCTGTATTAGTATCACTCCAGCTAGCATTGTTTGCTAGCAAGTTAGCAATAACCATGTACTATCAAACATTCTCTTATAAAAACAGAAAGCGTGTCGGTGTTTCAAGGACTGTTGTTGTTGTAAATTGTGTATAGTGGTAGATAAATTCCACACTTCAGCAAAGGAGGCATAAACCTATTATAATCAAACTTGTGCCACTAGCAATAGCAGTAGCTCAGCTAGCTTGCGCAGGATCTTTAAACCGTCATGCGGTTGTTTACAGCTGATCGTTAAAATTTGTTATTACACTCTGTGTAACTGCACACTGTATAACTGTAAATGTAGCATTTCTTACATAGACCTATTACTGTGTTTTAGGTGAAGTGATAGCCTATATCACCATATAATCACGTCACATTCCTTAGTTTGTGAAAATACATGAGTACATAAATATGTTTCATTTCAGATGACCCTTTCGATAAACCCCCATGCAGAGGCTGTTCATCTTATCTCACTGAGCCTTATATTAAGTGTGCAGAATGTGGACCCTCTCCTTTTTTGCTATGTCTTCAGGTAAGTTTGTGAGAAATTCAAAAAATGTACAGCAGCTCTTCTTTCTCTCGGACTGATATTAAACAAACTTTATTTCAGTGTTTCACCAGAGGATTTGAGTACAAAAAGCATCAGAGCGACCATAAATATGAAATAATGGTGAGTAAAATAGGTGTGTACTTGTTTTACACATAGCACACAGATGTACAGTGTTTCACCACATTCTTCACTTCTGTATACAGACTTCAGACTTTCCTGTACTAGAGCCGGGATGGACGGCACAGGAAGAAATGGCCCTGTTGGAGGCAGTAATGGATTGTGGCTTTGGAAACTGGTTAGTGTTTTGTTAATGTGTTTTATCCATTAAAAATAACTGTTATAATGTTGTCCATTAATTTGTGGCCAAAAATTGTGAGGTCTGTTTTCTGCTTTACTGAAAAACTGAACAAATTTCATAGCTTTGTGTGAGCTAAACCTGTTACTGCCCTACTCTGCTGGACCACTGTTCATTCACAAGTAAACTACAACTTGTTTTGCTGGCAGATGAAAATTTAAAGTACGATACATGCATGTAGTTTGCTGGTGCTTTTGACAAGTAATAGCAAAGACCAGGGATGGGAGAACACTCCAGACATAAATGTTCTTTATCCTTGGAGTAAGTGTTTATTATGTAATAAGTAATGATTCTATTTTGCTTGTTTCATTTATCATCATGCTGTTTTAAGTTGTGTTAGTACAGTCCCCAGACAATGCTGCTATTTGCTTATTTCATTTATGGAAACCTACTGCTAAAAAGCGGTTTTCATATGTTGAACAGATGGTTAAAAAACAGGCACAGTATACTGTGCTAGATGACATGTTTTCAATGTTTAGCACCCATTTAATTTATTCATAGACCTTGGCACACTTGTTTCTGCAATGCTGTACACAGAGAATATATTTGTGTAATATCTCTCCACAGGCAGGATGTGGCGTATCAGATGCGCAGTAAAACGAAAGAGGAATGTGAAAGCCATTACATGAAGAATTTCATCAATAATCCACTCTTCTCCTCCACCTTGCTTAGCCTGAAGAAAACAAAAGACTCTCGTTTTGCAGACGGTGCTATTCCTTTCAAACGTCAGTATCCATGTCATCTGCCACTTATGTGTTTTTATTTAAAGTCACATGAGAAATAAGATACCACAGAATCAGGTATTTTGTCAGAGCTGTCTATTAAATGAAACAGTATTGAGATGTGGATTTTTAAAATAACCCTTGCATTGATTATAGACCCTCAGAGCAGCCAGAAGAGAAATTTGCATAAAATAAGGGAAGTGCCTGAAAAACGTTGTCCTGACAGTTGGACAGAAGCAGTTGGTGAGCCTGGAACTTGTCTCAGTTCCTAGCTGGCCTCAGTTCTCCATCTGTCACAGTATTTGAGTACTTGACAGACATTGACTGTAATGTTCACAATGCAGCTTCCAGCATCAAGGCAGGGATATAATTTTATTTACCGTAATTTCTAACATGACTGTTATTAAATAAATAAATAAATAAATTGTCATGGTGCAGGGGGAGGTATAACTTGTGCCTTTGTTTCTCTTTCTACATTTGCAAATCGTACAAGTTTCCTGTTGTATATTTTTTACATTGTTGTTTAGTTATTGTTTTATTTAAATGGAGAAGACTGTTATATGCTGTGATTTCTCAATTCATATCTTTCTCAACTTCACAGCCACTGATGACCCCCCTCGACCTACATTTGACTCTGTGCTTTCACGAGATATGGCCGGATACATGCCTGCAAGAGCAGACTTCATGGAGGTTTAGAGATACTTTTGTTCTGTACTTTATCATGTGCATCAACATAGCTTGATGTGTTGAATGAATGAAAAAATAGCCAGTAGATGGCTTAATAAATGCTACAGATATAGTGACTCATGCTGTTTTTGGTTTCTGGCTGAGCATTAGTCATCCACGTTTCATTCAGAAATTGTTTAAGACTGCTCATTGATTATCTACAGGTGAACTTGAGTCAAACAGATTATGAAAACCATCATTCACTTGTCTACCTAGGAGTTCGACAACTATGCAGAATGGGATTTGAAGGATATTGATTTTGTGGATGATGACTCAGATGTCTTACGTGGTGGGTAAAGATTTTGTTGTGTGTTTAAATAACTTGTAACAAAGAAAAAATAAGAGCATGGCATTTATTATTCATTGCACCCTTATGTGTATGTTCTTTTTCAGCACTAAAGCTCGCAGTTGTTGATATCTATCATTCAAGATTAAAGGAGAGACAACGAAGGAAAAAGTAGGTTTTTTTTTTATTATTTGTTCAAGGATTGATATTACTCAATTAGCAGCATGTAATGACCCCAGACCATCAGTAGATGGCATTATAAGCTTTTAAGGTCACATGAAGTCTCACTTTTCACTGATACTTATGAATGCTTTTAAGGTTGAATGAATGCATTTTATATTGAATTGAAAACTAAGAATTTGTCAATTCAATTTGCAGATTTTTTCCTCAGTTACATTGCTCATATTTATTTATACTCAACCATATCGATGATTCTAATCTGCACAGACGCAAGTGTGAGGACTTTACAGTCTTCAACACATGAAAATCACTGCATTTTTAAGCCATTTTCAAGGTCTCATTATAAACCACAGAGAGTCCGTTATTCAGGTACAACTTACAAGCTCCAGGAGTCTCTCTGTAAACCTTGAATATTTTTGGAAATGAGAAAATGTGTCTGTCCCCTAGTGAACACTCCACATGCCAAACTGTTTGACATTTTGCCCAGTTTTAGGTTGGCAAAGACAGCATCCTCACAGCATGCAACTTCAGAGAATATTTGAAGTCCACCTTCACTCAAAGTCTTTTTCTCATGTTCTCTCAATATCTCATTCTCTCTTCACTATACACTTGACTATCAGTGTTTCTTGCACTTACCTACTTCAGTGGCAGAGTTTCTCTGTGCTAACCTAAAACCCGAGTATAGGGCACTTACTAATTATTTATTTCCAACCTACTATGGAAGACATCGTTACTCATACACTTAACACTGTTGTTTTGAGAAAGCAGGATGTATCATCTTTTGTCAGGTGAATAAAAATGGGAATTGTCAGGCATATTCCAACATTTATCAGCGTGGGAGCTGGCATGTTGTTTTAGTATATTTTAATGAGGTCATTAATGTTTTTTGTGGGGAAAAATATTTCAGACCCACATTATTTTTCAAAGCAAAGTATTTTTATAATGTCTTACAAAAGGTTTTCCGGTAAGAATGTGATTTTTGACTCCAAAATTGAACAAGTAAAAGCTTACATATATTATACTATCAGTCAATTCATTGGTAAACTCTCCTTTGTATATTTGAGTGATTTTGTTTTGATATGGAAAACGCATAATATTAACAACTAATGGTTTTCACAGGCTTTGTTTTGTTGCACATATTATACCATATGACAGCCTGACAGTGTGGTCGCTGTCAGTATTGAACACACACAGGCAGTTCTTGTTGCAATGATCTGTCAGTAAATCAGCCTTAACAACTTCATGTTCCCTGAGCATGGAGGAATGGCATGTGTGGCTGGGCAAGCACGTGGGTGTTCTAAGCCCACGTTTTCATCTCTGGGAAGTTCAAGCTCATCGTTACACTTCCAGGCATGTGACATGGGCAAATAGCCATGACCCTTTAGTCTCAGAGTTCAGACCTTTTAAGTTTTTTGACCTCTGTTATTGAGCAAATTACATCTCGAGGCTCTGTACAGCACATACTGCATATGAATATATTTGGTTTTTGAGCGACTGTAACATCCAAGATAATTGTAGAGACCTGTTAGTCACAACATTAATTTCCATGGTACTTAATCTAAATCTCTATTTCTTTTAGGATTATCCGAGACCATGGACTGATCAACTTGCGGAAATTTCAAAGTAAGCGCTCTTGTAACATTCACTTGGGCTTGGCTATGGTGGTATTCATAGCAATTTGCAGGGGCATGTGATATCTACCAGTCAAAATGCTGCAGAATGTTTCTAAGGATGCAAGCAAACAACTCCAGTCTAATAACCACCGTTAACCTCTGTGGCCCCTGAGGTAGCTGAAGTGTGGCAACTGACAGAGCTTGTATTTATGATCAAGGCTGGGAATAGTCTACAGGGGCTGTGTGCCAGAGCGTGCCACGGCATAATTGCTTTACTGTGAATAGATAGCATGCGATGAATGCTGCTGCCATAATAGCAGAAATGTGGGGGTTTTCATTATTGATCCACCTGTCACAGGTTGGATTTCATTGAGCTAAGTAATGTAAATCTCTTGACTCCATACATTAAAGGCCAGACCGACGGCAAGGTCTGGTATGAATGGATTTGTCCAATTAAACACTCTTTTCGACCACCCAGCCCATCGTTATATCTCCACATGTTGCTCTCTGAAATTGGCTGTGGTTTGGGACTTGAAGAGTTCTCCCCTCATGTTTTATTTATGTATCCTCCAGCCTCCAGTTAGCCCTCCTCCCTTTTTCCCTCCTTTCCCTTATCACTCCAGTCTTTCAAGACAAAAGGGAACTCAGAGTAGCTGTAGAGCTGCAGACTGGTTGTCATGGAGACTGTCAAAGATTGTGTGTCTATGGGGAGTGTGCGTGTGCTCATGTGTATGTCACATGCAATAATGAAAGCACTATCCAACCCTGGGAGGCTCACAGTATCATGTCTCAGGAACTGCTGGAGGCAGATTGACCAATGTTGTTGCAGGGCAGTAGGGTGAAGTCCAGTAAGAGCTTGTTACTTTAAGTCATTCCAGTCTGTGTTTTTTTTTTTTTTTTGGTCATTGTTTGTTTGGTGTCAGTTGTGTGCTGGTATGCAACAACATCATCTGCATCTATGCAGATTTCTTCCGTGTCCACTATTTTACATGATTTCATGTGTTAAACCTGAGAAGGCAGCAGCTAATTAGCTCTCACATACAAGCCTGCAGAACAACATTGACCACCACACACACACACACACGACCAGTCCTCTCACACCCACACAACAGCTTTCCTCTCTGTCTTTGACACTTGTCTGTTACTCAGTAACACAGGCAATGCTTTGAGATGAACACAACAAGCTCTTCAGTGTGTGTACGCCTTTAGAGTGAGTTAAGTGGTGGTGAACACGCATGTGAAGCGTTACTGTGTCCAATCTCAGGAGAGGTCTTGGTGCTTTTGATGCAGCGAAGGTACTGGATCACATATTTAATGACATTTTCCTTGTGCTATTCAGCCATAGTCTGAATTGGTAAAAGGACAAAACAAACAAACATTACTCCACTCTGATTTTTACACTTGACACTTGAATGGCATGCAAACCATCAGCCATATACACCCTAGAATCAAAAACAGCCTTTCATCTATTAGTTCTAAGTGCAGTTGTCTGAGGAGTGCTTTTACTGCCATTATGAAATGTGAGAAAATAAAGATTAAAATTGGAGATTCATGCGCAAGTTGTAAAAAAAAAAAAAAAACATTCATGAACCTTTCAAGTAAATACATTTCCTATGAACAGTGGATAAGGTAAGGTGAAAACAAAAACTAATGGCTCCACTTCTCATAGAATGCATTAAAATTATATCCTAATGGTGTCTGAATTATCAGATGGGTCAGATTGTTGTTTCATATTTTTGTGTTATATTTATCAGCATCTACTGCCTACTCACTCCCCTTGTTTCTTCTTTCACGCCCTCTCAGTGCTGGAGCGATGCTACCCAAAGGAGGTGCAGGAGATGTACGATGTCATGAGACGATTTGCCCGAGTGGTGGGACCAGTTGAACATGACAAATTCATCGAAAGTCACGCATGTTAGTGTTTTGGATGATCATACATGCTGTGAATGTGTGTGACAGAAACAAATACAGCTAATTTATAAAACCACCTCAAACCTGACACCCTAGTATCTCATTAATTAGTATTATTTTGTGAGGAGGTCCCGATATATTCAGTGTCTCGAGGATCTGTGTGTAAAATCTAGGGGGGTTTAATTGCAGAAATGCAATATAATTTACATAATAATGTTTTCAATCAGTGTATAATCACCTGAAAATAAGATTGATATGTCATTGTAATCTCATAATGAACTGCTTATATTTTAAAGGGAATGGGTCTGTGGAGTCCATCATCTTCAAAATAGAATAGAATAGAATATTGTGTCAGGAATATTGTCCATGTTCTCCCTGGTAGGATAATAGACAGTATTACAAATGTATAGAAATTTCACAGATCTAATTCAGAGACCTCAATTACATAACATTTGGTACATTTACATCCAAAGCCTACATCCTACACTCACATATTTACATTTTCTGCATTCTGTTGACTACATTAAATCCATTTGTCATAAACAAGCCCTTATATAGTTTATTCTTCAACAGAAGCATTCTATAGCATGGCCCTGAGGGGAACAAACTCAAAGTGAGAGTGGAGAGCATGTGTATTGTCATTGATAATTGACAGTGCTTTCCTGTGTACAGCTGTGCTATAAAGGTCATCTAATTGCTTTTGTTTGGCAGCCAACTATCTCCCCCTGCTGTCTTCACAGTACTGGTCAGCTTGTTTCTGTTTACTACAGTCAAGTGTAACACAGTGATGTTAAAAACAAAGCCTCAACCATTTTTCTACAATACCCCAGAACAGACTACTAGTACTGGTGGGTGGCATCCAACATTTATGCATTACGGCTGTGTGCTATGTTGGAGTGTGTAGCAGAGTTAATAGCTATTTAAGACAAATTATGTAGCATTTTCCTTTAAAAAAACACTTTGTAGACTCTTAGACTAATAATCATTCTCATCATCATTCTGACCCTTTGTCAGTGTGTGGTGGTGTATTTATCTGCAGAGATCCTGCCTTCTGCCTGTATTTTCTATTCTCCTCTTGTTTTGTTGTGTTCAGGGTGTTGACCTTTGGACAGAGTGTTTATACCGTCAGCCAATCAGTTGCAGCATCATGCAGGATGCTCTCTACTCTTCTCACTCACAATAAAGTTCTGTCTGAGAGACAAGACTGGGCAAAGCCAGTAGATACACACCGACTGTTCAGCCTGTCACCTCTAATAGAAGGGTCGGAACCACTCAGCAGAAGTGAGGAAGCTTGTGCTTCAGCTGTATTTTGCTGTAGACCATCATTGTAGAGTATTGTGAAAGTGTGGTTGATTTTGTTTTTGTAGTATAACCACTGTTACAGAATCAAGAAATTATGTTGGTTTTTTTTCTATTTCAGAGCTTTTGTTTTTGGTACACCACTTGCTCTAGTCTTTTACTTCTTAGAAAGGAGAGGCGAAGTTTGAAGAGTTCTGTTAACAAACACAACACAAAATGTAGCATAGTTTGGTTTTAACTAATAGCACAGAATGGACAAACTAAATGCCTCTAGTGACAACCAACTAGGCTTTATGTGTCTTTAGGTGCCACCATAGGGGAGGGTGAGGCCGTGGGTATTAATCTGGTTGAACTTTCAACCATAACCTTTAAATTGGTGATACACTGAGTATTTTCCATGACCTTTTCCTTCTTATCAAACTATTGAATTTCCTTACATTTGTCAGTTATTTATGTGTAAGTAACATTAACACTTTATAGGCACACATCTACATCTGCTTATAATTGGTCAACAAGCATTTGCTTTCCTCATGATTTCCACTGTTAAGTGTTGAAACTAGTGAGATTTAAGCTCTGTTTGAGTAAAACAGAGTTCAGGAGCTTTTCGTTGTGGAGAGATTTTTTTTAAATACCTTTTTTTCCTCTTCGTTTTCTTTCTACCAGTGGAGTTTGAGCTGAGGAGAGAGATCCGTCGGCTGCAGGAGTACAGGAAAGCAGGGATCAAGTCTT
Organism: Apogon talboti; assembly: GCA_037367365.1. Taxonomy (NCBI): domain Eukaryota; kingdom Metazoa; phylum Chordata; class Actinopteri; order Kurtiformes; family Apogonidae; genus Apogon; species Apogon talboti. The sequence continues at coordinate 25,243,226 of JAPQRQ010000006.1, read as the reverse complement.
TCTGCAGTGAGTCTGGCCTGACCTTTTTCACTCCTCTGCTCAGCACTGCATCTCGAAGTTGCATACCTAAGCAGAAAAATATATTTATATTCAGACTCTTTATTTTGGCATGTAAATGTTTAATTATTTTTAGCAGTATCAGCATAGACTATGAGGCATCAGTCTATGAATCATCTTAGGAATTATAATATCTTAAGACTTTGTTGAAGCATGGAGGAAATTGAACATTTTATGTAGTTGCTATAGTGAAACAGGCTTTAGTGTAAGCTACTGTTGGCATAACAAACTGCCCATCATTACTTCCACCGGATTAGTCACTACCCTGATTCGTCCAGGCGTCTAAATGTTTCAATCCCTATTGCACTTTATTTGAAACAACATCCTGTTGTGTTAGCTTTTCTCTTTCGACCTCATGTCTCTGTGCAACTGTGCTTAGGTGCCAAGGTGTATGAGCGGGTGAAGCGAATGCGAGAGGATGAGCGGAGGAAGAGGACCATGCTGTGTGACGTGCTACAGTACATCCAGGATGGCAGAGCCTGCCAGCAGTGGCTCAGCAAACAGGCTGCAATGTGAGACCTCAAATTCCTTGTTGTTTCCCAGTGTGTAATAGTGGGCTGGGGTAGTCGTGCACCTGGAGACGCTGACCTGTGTCGACCCAGTCAGTGTCAAGCATTCTCAGATGAATAGAGCAGCGATGAGTTCTCCCATGCATCCTCATTCCACCTCAGTTTACTTTGTATTTTTAGCCTTTTTTAATGTACCACTGCTCTTGGGTTTTTTCATCCAAGACCTTTTCTTTGGGATTTATCCAGCTCCTTCTAATTATTCTACCTTATAAAATCTTGAATGCAATGATTCATCTTTTTTGGATGAAGGTCCTGGAGCAAGTGTAGCGAACAAAGCCTAGATATGCTCTGCGTAAGTAGGACATGTGTTTGTATATGCTTACACTGATGCTAACACTTCTCCTTCTGATTTCAGAGATGCTGGCATTACTCCAGCTGTCACAATGATCACAGTGTCAGGTACAGAGCCCTTCTCCACCTTTTCCCTCTCTACTCCCCCTTCGCTGTTGTCTTGGCATTGCCCCAGGCGGAGACACATGAATGCAGACGCTGCTCCGTAAATACACACGAAAAATAGGCCTCTACATGCATATTTATCTTGCCGTTTTTCCTTTTTAAATTAGCTGCCTTGCATTAACCTCTGGAACACAAATGTGATGCACACTCCCACACAGCTATATTTACACAATTTGAACACAGTAAATATATTTTCCCTTGTCTCTTCCAGCAGAAAGAATTAACTGGATGTTTTCAGGCTGCGATTTTGTTATCTAAAGTATGGACCTACCCTCTGACACTGCATTTCTCTTTGAATTTTTGGTTCACAGCAACAGGTAGGAGGAGCGCCCCTCCTCTTAACCTGACTGGGCTGCCGGGAACCGAGAAGCTCAATGAGCGGGAGAAAGAGGTACTTATTTCCGGTCTGTGCTTAATGGCTCTCACAGGCCTCATAAGGACTCAAGATGCTTAAAATTTAGGTGATATAATGTGTTGTCTTTGTCCTTTAGGATGTTTCAAATGGGGATATTTGAACTCAAAGTGAAAAGCGATCTCCGTGTTTCTGCAATCTAATCTATTTTCAATATCATTTTGACATGTAATAAAAACTGATTGGACAGTTAACTTTGAGGGAAAATATGTTTTGAACAGGCTGTAACAAAACTGCTAAACAAAACTATTCTGGAGCCAAAAACCACTTATCCACACTGTGCATTCTGTGGGCTGTTGTACCTTCCCTGCGTAGAGCTAAACAATAGTTACAACTAAAGGTTCTGTATTAAAATGGTTTCAGAATAGTTTCCGTTAGCATTATCTTCAAGTGCAAGTTCACCAAGATGTGGCTGAAGTACAGAAACTGTTGCATTCATAATGGTCTTAAGTCCTAACAGGACTAGTATTAATTGTGGAGCATTGGTCACTTGTAATAATCACAGATGTCATCTGTGCTCTCAATCCTGTGAATCAGCCATGTCTTTATGTGAGCAAATTACCCAGGTGCTTTAGGTGCAAATTCAGGAGGTTCACATCACAATGCAGCATGGAAATTCAGTGAAAGAGTACAGTTACATACTTAAAATCTCCAAAAATGACAAGATGGCTGACAACTATGACAGCTACAGTCTGTCTTTCAGCAGTTATCTGTAAGTGGTGAGCCTGACATCAGAACCACGGAAATGTCAGTAAATCTGAGTTAAAAACACACCACACTGCCAGGTGAATACGCCCCATGAAATACAGATGTGGGTTGTTAATTTCAGTAGGGGGTCCCAGGTTATAGAAATAGGAATTTAGAAAGACATGAACAAGACAACTTATTGAAATCTGCAGAAACTCTGCTTCCATTGTCACCTGTTTGTATTAATGCTAGTGTCCCTTACTAACACTCTTGTTTGTTTTGTGCTCTCAGTTATGCCAGGTGGTGCGGTTGGTGCCGGGGGCCTACCTGGAATATAAGCAGGCCTTGCTTAATGAGTGCAGACGGCAGGGTGGACTGCGGCTGGCCCAGGCCAGAGCACTGATCAAAATTGACGTCAACAAGACACGAAAAATCTATGATTTCTTAATCAAGGAGGGCTACATCACTAAGGCCTAGAAGAGCACAATGGGCTTTAGTTGTGGTTAGCTGTCTATTATACGTATACTCATCTTGTAACAGTGTCTTTTAATAGATCCAATTCATTGCTGCTCATTTAAAATATGATGAAAATGTTCATTTGTTAAGTTCTTTTGTGTATTTGAGTCTGAGTATTAAAAGTAACAAATCTGTCACAAAACCAGAGACCATAACATGAATGTTTCTTCTGTTATGATTTTTTTTTTTTAAATAACAGGTATTTTAATTATTAGCTCTACTCAAACTGGTAGGTTTTGCTAGATCTTGTTTCCACAAAATCATAATGATAACAATTATAGTGAACTTCCAAAATATTGATCCTCTATAGGGCTACACATAGAAAATGACAATAATGATGATGATGATAAATGTTATTTCAAACACAAGAAAGAATAAAATCATTAAGGTAAATGAAAGGAAAAGGAAAAATAAATAACTTTATACTGAACAATAGAACACAACAAAACTTGTCATTTGCTCTGATCAGTGAATCATTACTACATGGGTTAGGGTTAAGGTTAGGCACTGGATACAGGGAAGACCTGCAGACTGATGAGTGGTAAACAGTCTGTTCAGTGTCTTTGAACACAGTATAGTAGTTTCACTGACTCGATCCATTCGGACTCCTCCATGGACACATGGGCCTGGTGTGACATGGGAGAACTGTTATGATAATTACGTAGGCAGGTATCAGGCCACCGGCCTCTGACAGGCTTATCAGAGCAGAGAGCAGCCGCAGCTCCAACCTCAGCTAACAGCCTGATTAAAACGGCAGATTCACTCTTTGATGATAAGGGCGCGACGGCCGTGGAGGAGCGTCTGAACTGAAATGCAGGGATTGAATCTGGATTTACAAGGATGGGAAAGAGAAGAAATTCACGCCTCTGTGTGTCTTATCAAATCAAAATTTCAAAACAAATGAGAAGCAACAGAGTGAAACTGCGGCTTTCACTTCTGCTCATTTCACAGGACACAGTTTTCCTCACGTCACACTTGATGTCTTACCCGTGCCTCTCTGTAAACTCATCTGTGATCACTCCTCTGTCTTTTTGATTTTGTTTAAAGTTCTTATAGCTGCAAACAGAAGCAGACAGTTTTCAGTTTGCTCATCAGTGGGCGAGATGCAGTTCAAAGCACATGAACAAATTAAAACAACCACAGTGTTTTTCTTTTGATATCTTCAATGCATAATGGTGCCAATTATTTTGGTTTGTGTTGGGGTTTCTGATGCTACTTTATAAAGGCAATACCTGATATCTATATTGTGCATTTGAAACAGTAAAACCATGACTGTCAAATTTCTTGTTGCATACACAATCACAGTACATAATGAATATAAAGTGTCTTATATAGTACTGTTTTATATTATATTAAATCAATTGTTGTGGTAGATTTGTCAACAGCATACCCAGAATCAAACATTTTGAATATGCAGTTACAGACATACTTTCCAGTGTTAACAGTCACTGCTTAAAAACTATTTGGCAGATTGGTTGCTTCATAAACAGAATTATCTCTGTTTGGCACTTTTTTTTAATTAAAAAAATTTTTTTTTTTTTAAACCAAATTAGTTCCAAAGTGTGGCATCCCATAATAACACTTGACAAAGACATCTAAAAATACATAAACTGAGATACAGAGAGTAATGGTGTAAAAGCAAGAGCACTACAAATTGAACCACAGAGCTGTATTTACATATGAAAATAACCTTTAAGGTAAAGTCTACTCTTCATGAACATTTCCATCAGCAGCTGTGAGATGAGACTTTCTTGCTTGGATTTATCAGATCAATGTGTACAGCACATGTCCCTGTTAGTGATTTAGACTACATACTGCACCTACTGTGGATTATTACACGCTCTAAAGTCACGTTTTTCATCTTTCTGATCTTTTGAAGGAGTTCCTAAAGTGCAGGAGTGTTTTTCTATTTAATTCAGCATCTTGAGTTGGCAAGGCCAGGTTTGAGGGAAGCTGAACTAACCGAGTACTACAATAATTTTCATAGTTTAAGTTCTTTTCCCAAGGACGTGTGTGTAAATGTGTTAATGTGTGCCTTGTGTCTCAGGTCATAAGGACAGGAGTTGCTTAAAGAAGTCGGATGCAACAAGTTCATTATAAATAAGCGCCATGGAAGTACATGTTAATCAGTCTGTATGGTAGATTGGACTTTTTTTTTTTTTTTTTTCCACATACAGAATACAGGCTAAATTATGAGCCTGAATGCATCGCAGCAAGCAGGGCAGACTCCTCACCTGTCTCACCCTGCACATGTAGTGGCATGGCCCTCTCTCTGTAACTGTAAAGTCTGTGCTATAGTGGCAGGAGCAGCAGATGGAGCAGATGTTAGTGTCAGCGCGCTGCATGTGTGCAGAGATGCAGCATTTCTCAACTCACCCACACACTGTCTTCTCAGACACACTGCCTCCTGCTCACTCCTCATTTCCAACATCCCTCAAAGGTAAATTGATACCGACTTCCTTTAGGAGGACACTGGTGTAGTACTGTTGATCTAATAAACAACCACATGTTGAAGGCTGGAGCAGGTACATTCAGACAGTTTGCAAACCTGCATCAACCAAATAACCTCTAGTGTAAACTCCCAATGTGATTCTTGAGAAAATGAGATAATCTGAATTGAATATGATAATCTGCAATGGGGTTAATTGGTTTCCATTTATTGATTGCTTTTAATCCCACAGAACACAGAAGGAGAGCAAACAAGACACAGAGAAAACGACTTGATCTCCAGATGTCACTTTACTGTTAATATATTCTGTTTCTCATTATACTATACTATATACAGACTACATTGTATTAATAGACAAATTCCCTCCTAATCTTTAATAGATTTTTTTTTTATCAGTACAGCAAAAGTATGGTGCTGTGTTTTGGAAATACTTTCCTGAAAAAATCAATGCATTGGTTTTAGAGCTTCTCTTCTCCCGGTGTCTTATTGATTTTTAACTTTGCTGCTATTCAGGAAAAAGGGGAAAAAGATGTCTCCCACATCTTTGCTGTGTGTTTTTGTAACCCTCTTTAAAAGGACAAATTCCAGCCACTGCCACCACCCCCCCCCACCACCACCACCCCCTCCCTCTGCTTTCTCCTTCTCTGTAACACACACACACACACACACACACACGTACTGCTTAGGCTATTATTGCTAGGTAGTGATTAACAGAGGTGAACCCATCAACACAAGAGGTTACCTTGGCAACCAGGTCTGTAGCATACTGAAGTCTGAAAAGAAGGAGCGGCTGTGGGGAGGAGGGGCAGGGGGCAGCTCTGTGGAGACACACGCATTCGCCCTGTTGCTCGTGCTCATCTGCTGGGCAGAGGAGTCGTGACTAACCAAAGCGGTGCACAGAATGGAAGTCTGCTGTAGCCCCCCCCCCATCTGTGTATGTGCATTTTCTCACTGACTGCCTATCACGGAATAGAGGCAGCAAGTAAATGCAAACCAATTTAGCACTCAATAAAACATATTCATTTGAGAAGGATGCAACATTTACACAGTGTTTGTTTTTTTGTTGTTTTTTTTCCACCCCGTATCGACATAACATGTGCCATCTTTGGCTGCTGCCGAGACATCTCAGGTCTTGTTCCCTTTGCCGAGCAGCAAATGTGTTTGTTTGATGTCAGAGCAACACTGATCAGAGTGACAGGGAGGCTCCACGCTGTGCTCAACCACCTCGCCGCTTTCACATGTTGCCACAGCAAACACTTAGATCCCCATGTCTATTTACTGCCGTTGCAGCTGGAGCCATAGAAGCGCCCGTGGGATCAGCAGCAACTTTATTTAGCCCCGTTTTACCCCCACCCTCCCCCAATCACCTCTCACTGTGAACAGGTCTAGCATCACCATCGACTGCTGACCACAAAACACTTTCCACTGGCCTCATCTTACCACTCCCCCCCTGGCTAACAGTCAAACACATCACCGCCGACTGAAATAAACATCTCTAGTGTTACCACCCAGTGGAGATTTACAGTCTATACACACTTTAGTTTACTTTCACATTCATCAACTTATTAGCAGACACTCTGATAATCTGTCAAAGCTTTGATACACAAACTTCTCCGGCCAGACTTCTAACTTGCCAAGGAAGCATTTAAGTCAGGGGTGGGCAATCCTGGTCCTCGAGGGCCGGTGTCCTGCATGTTTTAGATGTTTCCCTCTTCCACCACACCTGG
>JAPQRQ010000006.1:25209291-25221812 GCA_037367365.1 Apogon talboti | reverse complement strand
GGGGGGTGTAGGATCTGCCCCTTTTTCTTCTTTTCTCATAGGTTGGGCAGATTATTGTTGACCTCTATTGACTGTCATTAATATTCCTTTGGATTTCTATTTTTCATAAAGCTATTTTCTTTCTGGATCTAGTCCTATAGTTAATTAGTTCATCCTTGGCCCATGCCCTGTCCTTCCTCTAACATTCGGAAAAATTGGTACTGTAGTTTAGTGAAAACATGAATTCATTTGAAAAGTGAAAGCAGCCTTTCTCTGCCATGAGTAGGAAGGCACCAATATATTTGAGCCAGAAATCCGTATTGGCCAATGTTTGCTGATACTGGCTAATATTGATATCACACTATAAGATGTCTTTTCAAAGATTAAAAGATTTTTTTATTGTGAATTCACTAAATGCACAGGACATACAGAGAATTGAGATACTGTTTCCCTCTCACCTTGTTAAATGCCATGCATTTAAAAAAAGAAGGTAAAAATAGAATATAAATAAGAATAAGTGGTATAAAGAATAAACTATAGAATATAAAGTGTACATGTCAATTTACAGTAGCAGCAGTAATCGACAAAGGACTGAACACTGGTATTTACGATGTGAAAACTGACTGAATATTACCGACTAGTACTTGAGTTGTTTGATTTGCCAACCAGGTTAAAGACATTTCAATCAAATATCAGAAGATTGTGACCAAGATTTTAACTTCTATTGCTCCAAATAGTGGTAATTGGCCTCCATAATTGCTAATAATCATACGAGTTGATTGCAATTTTGCCTTGTCCTGCTGCTAGACAGATTAACAAGCCAAAAAATAAACCAGCTAAACTATAGAGGACTGTAGAGCCTTGGTGGAGCTAAGTGCTCTGCTGAGTGTCCTAGTTCAGAGATGTTTTCACTTGAGTTTCTTTCTGCCGAGCCGTTTTCCCCAAGAGATGTCTTCAGATGTCAAAGAAACGTTCTGTCATTCATTTTCATTTGCTGTGGCTACAGAGCAGCAGGCAGATATTGATGAGCGCTATTTGTCTTCTGCCCACACTTGTGAGGGACCTCTGGAAGTGGTCTCCACAGTGAATTCCATTACCCACAGAGACGAGGCCTGTCTGATGACAGGCCGAGTACCACTGAGATGCACAAGTGATGGGCCGAAATTATACGCTGCACACCATTTTCTCCTGCCAAAAATGAATCTTTTTTCTTTTCTTGCAGCCTCAGCCCCCACCCCCTACTCCTCACACTCCCATCTTTGCTGTGTTAATGTGGTACATGCTTGTCGTTCGCAGGGTATAGTGAAGCACTAAAAAGTAAACACATCCTTCACCAGCAGCAGCATATTATCATCTATCATTAAAGCAGTAAGCAGAGCCGTTAGCATCATCCTGAGCATCAGAGGCAGGCCAGGCTCCAGCAGTGCAGGCCATGCAGAATGAACAGCGCTGATAAAGTTTGAGAAGATGACATTCAGACACCAGCAACAGGAGGCGTCCCACACTGTTAAGCAACCACAAACTGGTGTGTTACTTTTACTTCTACTATAAACGAGTTTGTTTTTTGTTTGTGAGTAAACAACAATTATTTAGTCAATTCATTTTCAGAAATTGATGTAAAATGTTTATTTTTAGTCTGGCCAAGTCCAGCACCTTAAGACATTCAGTTTTTGTAAAAATATTTTCACATAACTTTTTGGATTTAAATTGAAATGCATCAATCACTTCTTAAACCTTTCCTCTCATTTGAAAGCTGAAAAAAATCGGCCCCACCATCCACTTGTAAACCAATTTTATGTTAAATCAAACTCTAATACCACAAGAGAAATTAGCCAAAAATAAATCAGGCCAAACTGAAAATAATTATTGTGTGGGTTTAAACTTTTGTGTTTCAGTCATGAAAAACACAAAGTTTGAACCTGAGAGCTTGATATTTCCTGTTGAAACTTAATAGGAATAGTGTGAAAATGTTCCTGTTCATTCTTCCAAATTACTCTGAAATATACTTCACATTACACCCCCTTACAATGCCTCCAAGTGGCCCCCACACATCGAAAGACAGTGCATGAATCAGTTTTTAATATTAGCACTAGTGGTGGCTGTTCCATATCTTTATGCAATTTCTATTTCAAATACAAAAAGCAAATGTGAACATCTGCAGTAGCTGCTATGAACCACTGAATCATTGCTTCTTTGGGCTTCAAATTATGCAGTTTTTAATAATTCACTATAATCAGCATGAGCAACAGTGCTACTGCCATATCAATAGCTATAAATCCCAGCATTTCCATTTTAACAAGGCCATATGTACATGACCAGTTATTAATATAAACACGCTGCTTTCACTGCTGCTTCAAATTCAGGCACACTGCGCTCCTTATTACAGGATAATTTGACAACCTGATTTACCCACACAGCAGCACATGCTTTAACTGTTGGATGTGAGTCAAAGCATGCATTTTTAGGCTTCACAGTCTCAAAACAGACGCACACATAAAAGGAATGGCCACATGGAGAATGCTGCTTACACGGCTGCCAACAGCAATTGGAAAGCTCAATAATAGCCCCGGAGAGGGGTTTGGAAATGCTGGTAGCCCTTCATGTAAAGGTAATGGAAATGTGCAGCTGATGTCTTCATGTAAAGGATCTAAACCTGCGCATGAAAGGATGCAGGATCAGGATGTAAGAGTCTGAGGGTCATTCGAAGGAGACCTTGGCTGTTTGGGCCGTAGTGAACCAAGTCATTCTGTTCTCAGTGAGAGGCTCAATAAGTGTGACTGTGTCGACTCCGGGGTGTAACAGTGACTCATCTGTCTGCATTGACTGATAGAGGAGATACTGAGTAAAAGGACTACCTACAACGGAGCTGTGTTCAGTTTGTTCCGAACAAGTGGGGATATTTTGTGCTCAAGCATGTCACCTTTCAGTCCAGTGACATGTCACTCCTCAGCAAAATGTGTTTCCATTGGGTCAAGTAAATATGATAGGAGGATGGTTTTTACAAAATAGAATTAAAAGTATCATGTTCTAATACAATGTACTAAATATCATCTATCAAAATAATGCAGATTAAAAAAAAAACCTCAATGATGTTAGATTCATAGGTGATGTAGTGATTGGTCTGTCAATACAACCAATATATTGTTATAGTGTATATTATTAGGTGGTATTAAATAATCAAAAACAAATTGGTATAGTAATGTGAATATAAATTAAAAATAAGAAAAAAAGAGCTATATTATCATTATAATGTTCCGTCACATAGCCCTGCCCCTCTTAGATACTCTTGCTATGCCTGTCGAAATCATGTGGCCCTTGTTGCCATAAAGTAAATTTAGTGTTAAAAAAGATGTCCCAAAGGAAGAGAATTGGAAGTCTCTATGTTGAGCACCAGACAGGTTAGTTAGTTAGTTAGCTAAAGATGGGGGTCTGCTTATAATGCCAACGTCCCACTATTTCGTTTTGGGTGACTGTTTTATCATCAGACATGTGTTGTTCTGCTATATACAGACAAACTAGAGTGTTTATTTTTGCGTCCTTTTCCCCTATCATAGTGGATCTCCTTCTCTTGTGTCAGTATAAGCAATAATGCAGTTGTGTCATCCACAAAGACTTTTGGGTAGGTCACACCACTACCACGTTACTATCACAAGATTATAAGCTGTGGAAACGAGAGTGATACATTCTGTTTGGGAAGGGGGTTAGCGCACTAAGTTGTCCAACAAAACACACACACACACACATCATTTTGCTTTAAAGTTACATATAGACAGACAGGTAACGTTATATAAGCTAACGTTTAGCGCTAGTACTAGCTAACGTTAGCTACTGACGCTAGCCCACAATAAACGGTATTGTTCACCATTTGAGATCCAACTTACCGCATCAACTTCAGTCATCTTCTCTTCTCCTTTTCGTCGGGAGGAAAGTGGTAATAAGAGATTGTTTTATTTACATAATTTCTGTTGTTACAACACGGGACACAACACTGCACCATTTTACGTTTTCAATATTCCGCGATTGGACACGGAAGTGATGATGTACGACTAGCCAGCGTTTTATGCTAGTTAGCTTAGTTTAGTGTTTATTTAACAGTGACATTGTGCAACCACATGATTGTGCCAGAGTAAACTAAGAGCAAATACAACCATATATAATATAAAGCTATAAATACAATAACAACATAGTCTAAAAAATAAATTATACAATCTGTACAAAGCATAAATAGTAAATATAAATAGTATTAAAAGGCTTTACAGCGTCATTAAAAAGATCAAGCCGTGAGTGTTATTCAGTAGTGCAAAAATATGAGAGCTAAGGCACTTAGTTATGGTTACAGTTTTGTGCTGATTTTAGCCAAAGTTAAAGTCGCTTTTTAAACAGTGCAAAGCCCATGAATACTCTTGAACATCAGGCATACGTCTGAGTAGAAAAGGTAGTTTTCAACGTTAAAAAGCTTATATATTTTTTAGAATATGACAGTGGTGATACTCCCGTGTTTTGTTTTTTTTTTGTTTTTTTTTTTATCTAAGGTTTGTAGGATCTGTTTGGAAAGAGAATAAACTGGTTTCCTCAAACAGGATTTTTTATCTATTCATTAAAGTTAAATTAACAAAGTTACTCTAAATACACATTGCAGTCCCTTTTGTCTATGTGTCCAATATTTCAGAATTATTGTTAGACAAAGTTTGTCATTTGATTGAGAATATCTTAATTTTGTCTTTAAACTGCATTTTATTAAATTGTGACTTTTTCTAGTGATAAACACACTGATGTCATGTTTCTAGTTGATGGCAGACATCCATCATTGACACACAGTAAGTGACTAAATGTGTAAAAGCTTATAACTGTGAGCTCCATCCTTAATAAATTGATTCACCACCCGCTTCAGCCTTCACTTGTTCTGAAAGCTTGATGGGCCTTATGTGCCTAGTTACCGTTGCTAACATAGGATTGGACAGTAGCCATTTCTGGGAGGGGCTTAGTGAAGGGTAAGGTTTGTTGTTTTTCAGTCAATAAATCCTCATCACATTTCTATTCAACTGACAATCAGTATGAGTATTTTTTTAATACTGTTTTTTTCGACTGAATAAATATTGTCACAATTAAGTAACAGCAGCTATTCACATGAAAATACAAGCAATCACTTGATGTCAGCGTGAAGCGGCAGCTGTTTCCAGTCAATAATCTGATTGACTATGGCCATAAAATATGAAAGTATCAGTCAATACAGCGCAATATCGCCTGGATCTCGCTTCCCTCCCAGTGTGATCATTTCAGTGTGGCATCACAGACAATAGGCGTGAAGATGACAGGCAGCAGCAGAGGGACAGAGGGAGAGATGGGGTCTGCTTTCCGAATTACACAGCCTTATTCAGTAATTGATTTCAGCGTTTGTAATTTTCCGTAATCCCGGTGTTCACCATGAGAGGAGAGGAATTCATTTTCTGCAGGAAATGAATTAGAGAACGGCGAGAGATAAAATGGATGTCGGAGAACACACCTGAACACAAGTGTAGGTACGATAATGAGACTGGTTTCATGGAGCCTCTAGACGTCTTATTTGATTGGCTGAACTCAACTGCCAGCGATGGCCTGGCAGGCTTGTCGAAGGAGAATTTATTCCATTTTGCTGCAAAGTGATGAAGATGAGTCCTCTCTGGCCTGAGAGAAAGTACATTGAGTAAAATGACAGTGGAGAAAATGTGCAGCTATGTTCATGCATTTGGAAATGAAGCTTTACAGGAAAGCTGGCAGAATGAGAGCAAAGGCCAGAGGAATTACATGACCGCCTGGTTTAATTCAGTGGCACTTACACAGAAAATCTGAAAGAATTTCTTAAAAATGACTATAATACTGTGTCCATATACCAAAACAAACTGATGATTTAAAGTCTTAATGATGCAATAATCTGTGACACTTAAAATAAACTGCATACTCATTTATTCACAGTCACGTTACATTTAGTCATAATTACAATGCTACAGCATGACACAATAATATACAAAAGGTGCTGCTGCAGTTTTAGTTCAGAATCAAAGTTGACAAGACACAAAAAAACAAAACCTTTACATAGTTCCCTTCAAGTCCCAAAATCACTATTTTTTAGACCCCAAATACCTATAAAATACACAATTTAAATATTGTAACAGGTGATAAAATCTCCAGTGCAAAAAACATTCGAAGCTGTTAATTCAACACAAGTCATTAAAAGAGACATCTGTCTTCCCGCCCAACAGTGAGGATTTGAATGTTTTAAGTTTGCAAAAAGATATTAAAACCACAACAGCCACAGTTTCTTCAAGCAGACCTGACAAACAAATGCAATTCAAGTACAGTAATAGGCTTATGATTCAACAGTTCTGGTTCAGTAGGAGCGAAGGGAGTCATGAAGAGAAGTCATCGCAAAGAGAAGCACAGCAACAAGTGACATTAAATCTCAAGGATGTTGACAGACTTCCTGCTGTTTTTAATGAAACTTCACACCTGATAATTTCAGTATGTAAATGACTAGAGGTGATTAACACTACTGAGGAGGTTATGTTTTCACCCACATCTGTTTGTTTATTGTCAGTAGTAGTATCACCAAATTCTCCTGCACAAACTGAGAGAAAGGGCATGGGTTGAGAAAAATGCTGTAAAATTTTAAAGCAAATCAGCAAAAAAACTAAAAAAAAGGTCAGACCCTGGAATTTTTAATTGCTATTTCTCACATTGCAAGATGGGGCGTTTGATTGAATTACAGGTCTGTGGGGCTGCGGCAGAGGTATGCGCTTTTGAAATGCCCCTCTTGTTAAATATTGACTTTCTGTGCAGTGGAAATGAATGGGAATCATCTCTTAAAAGCATTATGAGTAGTTATGAATAGAGCCGGTGCAGTTCGAAGCGCCTCGCCGCTCCACCTATCTGATGTTGATTAGCCTGTGCCCCGTTGCCATGGCAGCTGCAGGCAAAGCTCAGAGCAGGTCAGGCAGTATGAGGCCCGGGGGTTTGGGCTCCACACAGTTAATCCAGAAATTGGCACAGCTGGCATGGTACTGGTGGCCTCCGTACAGCAGCTTGAAGTTGTCTGTCTCCGAGTTGAATGCCTGTTAAAGGAAAAAAAAAAAAAAAAACAGTGACCTGAATGACAATAACTCCTCCCTTGAGTATACACAATATTTTATGCATTCTTACTTAAATGCTCTTTTCTTGAAAAGTAACAGCTTATAACACACAACTACAATTGATGACTTTTCAATGACTTTATTTCCAATAACTGGTCAGCATGTAGACATATGAATCCTGACAATACAAACCACTACACAACTAATTAGTCGGCATGTCCATCATACTAGCACGCGTACTAACAATTATACATGGACTAGTTCTCGTCTAGGCTGATCGTCAAGGATTTCTACACATTTTTCATTCTAAAACGGGTGTAAAGCATATGTGTGTGCTGTGTAATGCAAAAATTAAACTGAGATATTAACAGTCAAGGGTGTCAAAATCATTTTAGTTCAAGGGCTACGTACAGCCCAATTCAATCTTGAGTGGGACAGACAAGTAATATACTACATTAACCTACAAATAATGACAACTCCAATTTTTTCTTTGTTTTAGTGTAAAACAGGAAAATTACATAAAACATGTTTACATTTAAAAAGTACCCTTTCACAAAAAATGTGAACACCCTGAACAACTATGAACAACAGGAAATGTCTAAAGAAAAGTGCAATTTTAACAATGTAATATCTATTAATATATGTTTTGTACATCTTTAAGTTGTAATGCACATGTGTAAATGAAAAGCTGAGGCATAGTATTTTTTAAATTGCACTTATTCTTAAGAAATTACATGGTGCTTATGTTATTCACATTTTTTAAAAGGATATTTTGTAGATATAAACATTTTCATTATGTAATTTTACTTTTTTCACTCCAAGACATAGAGAAAAGTTCAGACTTGACATTATTTATGGGTCATTTTACTGGTCCAGCCAACTTGAGATCATAATGGGCTGTATGTGGCCCCTGAACTAAAAAGCATTTGACACCCCTGTTCTAAAACCGTTACAAGAGTCTAATTTCCAGGCATCTGAGATCGAACAGCTATGTTTGCTATTCATTTGGTGCACTGGCATTCATTCATGTTGCATTGGGCCAAAAACCGTGCAATTGCCAACCCAGCCTTCACAAAACAACAAGCTGGGTGATGTTCCAGGTGTAGAGGTAGCTCTGCATAGACGTGAACGTGTGTGTCATATGGCCGACTGGCTCTGGACGCCAATGAAAACACACTTCTCATATTATCAGCTTTATCAGTGTCATTTTCCATTTTAAAAATGGAAACAAATTGACTTTTACAGATGTGGAAATCACAATACTCAGATTCCTGAGTAGGATCGAATCCTCAGCATTTTTAGACTCCTCACTACTGTTGTTGTTTTAAGTCTGATATAATAAATGCTTTAAACTGGCCATGATGCAGTGTGACCGTCTGTAGTCACCACTCCATGTTCTGCTGAGCCGCTCTGTTTTTCATACCACAATCTGGTGCTGCAGAACTGGAACAACTGAGACTCAAATTTCAATACAAATTTAGGCTTCACTATTTTATTAATTTTTTTTTTTTTTACTTCATAAAACTTTGGGGACAACTGCTGCTCGGAGGTCCTTATTTGTTTTAAGGAAATGATGAAAAGTTCTCTTAATTAAACATATGCTTCAAGGCTTTTCAACAAAGTTTCGTGTTGGAATCGGTTTTATTCTAAGGTTTGGCACCAACATTGCAAATGAAACCACTTCCAGCCTCCCTGATTACTAACAATCATTATCAGCCCTGAATAAACCCCTACTTGCAAATATCAGCTAAGTCATTGATTTGGTTTAAGGCATACATTTGGAAAGGCAAAAATGTGTTCAGTCAAACCTGTTGCTGCAAAACGTCTTTCATTTCATTTCGCTGCCAGAGACTTAACGGCTGTCCCACATACATTATCTGAGCTGAGGCTGTTCAGAAAATAAATGTAAGTGTATAACCCCCAGAAGAGATGCACTGCTCGCATTTCCACTGGGCCCAGCTGTAGCACTGTGTGTGCAATCAGGAGATGCTAATGTGTGTGATGTGCAGTTTAAGAGTTTGTATCCCTGGTGAAATACTGGAGCTGAAGCCGGAGAGAGGAATGACTCATGTGCAGTGAATCATAGCCTCCCACACAGGAGGAGAGGGGAGACGCATGCAGAAAGCAACAACTGCATACAAAAAACCCCACCACACAGCATTAAGTCAAACACATCTCCACCTGCCAGACTGCAGACTGCAGCACAGATGCTCTGCTCCATGAAGGGCTTTCTCATGCAAGCTGAATGACACATTTCCACTCTCAAACGTTTCACATGCAGAGCGATTTCAGTCGGAGCTCTTTTGTGCCCTGGCCTACTTGTTTCCAGAAACCTGCACTTACGGCTGCCAAAGCTGGCTGCTGGAGGAAGTAGATGCAAAAAGGTGGTGACACAAAGACATACTGTAATGCCTCCTCTTTTCACTACGCAGCCTTTCTTCCTCAAACCTCCACTTTTCTTTTTGCTTTTTAAGTCCTCCCTGGTACTTTACCTGTATGGCAGTGAATGTGGGATAATTCAATCCATTCTAAAAGCTCCAGTACAAACAGACGATGTGTATTATTAAGCTTATCTTAGTCAAGAAGTTCTATAGAAGAGTATTCAGACTGTTGGGACTTAGGTACAAGGAAAACTCTGATAATTCATCTGAGCTTACAAGATAAGGATAAAGACACAGACATAAAGGCACAGAGGCTCTACGTGATTAGATGTAAACAGTTTTAGGCTTCTGTAACATGTGTAACTTTATAAGAATAAGATATAATTAGAATAATTACCCATAAACTCTTGTTATTGTCTTTAGTCACTGCCTGTAAGCACAAGAAGAGTCAGCACGTTGCTACTGATTCATGCATGGAAAACAAGCAGCAATCCAACATTCATGACGTTTCACCAGGACAGAGCTCCTTTTATCTCTCAAAGTGTTTGTGGCTACAAACATGAAAGAATCATTGTTACAACCCTCAGGGTTCCTACACATTTATAACGCGTTTCATCTTAAATTGATCTAAGTTTGTCAACTGAAGATTTCAGTCAGTGTAGAATTCACCCAGTGAACACAATTTAGTTAACCTTAAGCAATAAAGACCCAGTGCTACTTTTGTGGCAGTTCCAAAACACATTTTTTTTTCTCTATATTTAGCTTTTCTTAAGTGATTTATGACCATTTATTATAATATTATCCTCTGTATTTTGTGCTTTTTTATGTAAATCAGGTATTTTCCTATATTTAATTTACTGGTCATGGAGATGTTCAAAAAGCTCAGATTAAAATTGAAGGTTGTTGTATCAAAAACAGAGAAAACTGAAGAAAAAGTGACTTTTTCATTACTCATTCATTACTGAACATAAACCAAGTGTCTCCATCCACTGTCATTTATCAAACTCCATAGATTTTACTGATGAATCAATGTTGTAGAAGGTGATGGTGTTTCCACGTTCACTATGGAGCCTCTGAACGTCCAAATGGGTCATATCTGATGACCATGAAAAGATGACAAACTGAATTTTACACCAATTATTTACATGTATTAATAGGATTAGTGGATCAACAGGTATTAAACATTTTACATCAGTAGATGCTTTTGGTCACCAGTAGCTGTTTGGGTCTTTATGGGTTAAATTTGAAAATTACTAGAGACAATACAATTTAGACCTAGCATGTTATATTTGACAAAAAGGAAATGAATCAGCAAATAATTTTATGATTGATGAATTCTTGTAATTATTAATCAGTGTTTGGTTGCAGTTTTTCAAACATTTGGATTTGATGCTCTTTGTCACTGAATACATTTTTGGTCAGATTATGTGATAAATTTAAAACAAAAAAAATAAAATAAAAATGAATAATTGGCAGGTAATTAAAAGACAGTCTTTTCTCCTTTAGTTTGGGCTGTGTAGGAACCCTGCTAACCCAAGTCATAAAGAAGGATGCCAGAGCAGAGACGGGCAACAACAGATTTAGAAACGACCACATTAACAAATATTTTATATAAGCAAAAAACTTCTGTTAGCACTTCTCATACAACCACAAACAAAACCACAAGGTCTTAATAACGAATCCAAATCCTTGAGGCACCCCAGAAACCTGCATTTAATATAAATAGCCAGAAATGCTAAATTATTCAACTTAAAATCTTTCCAGTGCTTCTCCCTGTAATTGCCCAAATTAGCATTTATCAGTGAGCAGAAGAACTGGAGCATCATTAGCTGCAAAGTATCACTTATGATAAAAAACGTATAAGTGCTGCCTTTGAGACACGGTGAGATGAGATGAAGCTGCTGCCGGTTGCCCATCTCTGCCTCCTGACCCGACGAAGGGGGGGGTAAACCCAAAAAAACAAAAAAAGTGGCCTCTCAGAATTACCGCTCGAGCAGCTACAAGGTCAAATTCTGTTTCTGGACAATTTCAGCTCTGACTTGCAGCTCCAACGTGTGTCAAAAATGGTGTAAACACTTAAAAGAATCATTTGACAGATTAAAATTCATGGCATGAATTTAACAGGAACCATTAAGCTTGATTTCTTCGAAGCCACTGGATGGAACATCAACATCTCCTCCCTCCCGTACCTTTGGTTGAAAAACAAATCAGCACCTCTTCACCGAACGACAATACAACAATCAGTGCTGCCTGCTGTAGCCACAGGCTCTTTTTTCACTTCATAATACTCTGAGGGGATGCTATTCTCCACTTGGCTTTTATGCATTCTTGCCAGTGTGGCTGTGCCAAAAATGTAATTAAAAGATGGGTTATTAATCTCAAGCTAGTGGCACACAGACAAAATAAAACTGCATTAATTTCAGCCTGCCTCTATAAACACAGAACGAGAGGTGAGTGAGAGAGCGAGTGCAGGTCTATTATCAGCTGTACTCCCTGCTTATGACTAATGTGGAAGCCACATCTGGTCGCAGTCTAGATGCCTCTCGGTCGGCCGTATCTCGCCCCGACCATCCATCTGGCTCTGGCTGAGCAACAGAGGGGACGCGACCGACTATCAACGCCACAATGCTGCCCTTTTACACCGCAAGGTCTGAAAATACCAAATACCAACCAGCAACGTCACTGATCACAATCGCCATCACCTAGGAGGTAGACATGCAGCGATTCTGCACATGGGGCCACAGCTAATACCTGACCAGTCACATACACAGATGAGCACTTCGTTTCATTATTTCTATATATTCTACATTATAGTTTTACTACATATCAGGGGCAAAAATAGTGCTCTGTCCTGCAACGCATTAGTGTGACAAGTTCAGAATACAATGTGACATTCTGAGGTACTACTTAAGGATGACTTTCACCTTAACAATGGATGCCACGCCTATAAACAGAAGCAAGAGCTGTCAGATAATAATAAGTCCCCCCAGCCACACAAATGTGAAATTAGTGGGGCTTAGTTTCATTGAGTTATTATCATTTGAGTTTAGTAGTT
>JAPQRQ010000006.1:25170871-25209084 GCA_037367365.1 Apogon talboti | reverse complement strand
TATACACACACACACGACAGATGGACAGCAGACAGAACCGCAAACGAAACTACTCCAATGCAGAACTAAATTGTCGGAGGTCTGGTGGAAAAATATTGTTTCTGTAGTTTTGCTAAAGAAACAAAATGACAATGGACGGACACACACACACACACACACACACACTATATCCTTCCACATTATATGCCAAAAGGGGTAAAAAAGAAAAAAAAAAAAAAAAAGAAAAAAAGGGAAAGTAGGATGTTGATTCTGGCAAACTATTGCAGAAACACAGTGGAAACTATTCTTATTTTCATGTGATTATACTCTGAATAAAACATAACTGAATATTGTATTCCATTTCTACACTTAGATGCCGCTATATATACTCAAATATTGCACACTGAACCTGCAAGCTAAATAAACATTTTATAAATCCTCTTGGATTCATTGGAAAATACATCATCACAAAGCTGCAAACAGGCCTGATTCTCTAAGCTTTAAGAGATGTGTGGTTCTCAGAGGACAGCGATGCCACAGACATGACGATCTGAGAATTCAAGTAGATTAAATTGCGCAGCTATATCTAAAGTACTTTAAAGGCTCAACTTTCACATGAAGTGCAGTATTTTCACAGTGCGGTGTTAGTAGTAAATCTGAATACTACACCAACTGGTCACAGCCACCATAGGCAAGGAGGCAGACATGTAGCAATTCTGCACATAGAGCCCCAGTCAGAGTTAATAACCAGCCAGTTATCAGACACACAGATGGTTGTTAGCTTAAAGTGGAACAGCAACTTCGAGATGGAGGTGACAGAAAAGAAAATGAAACCCTTCCAAGACAAAGCAATGGTCGCTTTGACCATGAAGAACCAATCCCAGAGTGTAAAAACCACCCTCAGGTGCCAAAGTGACTTTTCACTCTCTCTAATTTATTTCAGGAATGTGCTTTATTATTCTTGGACACTTTCTTAGTCGTCCATCTGCATAAAAGCTTGGAAACAACGAGACCTAAATCAATCTCGCTTCAAGTGTGACATTGGCTGACTCTGTCTGTTACAGTATGTGTCCAGGCAAACAACACTTGTTCACCACTGAAAGAGGAGCAGTGGAGAGAAGTGAATCTTGTCATTTTGGCCCCCTGATGGGCTTGTCGTAAGAGGAGAATAGGCCCCCCGAGGCCCCCAGTGGGAATGAGTGAAATGAGATTTGGTTGACAGTTTGCTGTCTCATACTCGTTTAAACAGACGTCCAATAGTGCTTTCCTCTTTGTTCTGCAAAATGTTTCAAAGTCAAAGAAATGTCAATTGTTATCCACTGTGGATGAACACAACAACATTTATATAAACATGTATCAACTCAAGAGTTTTTCTCTATGTTTGTGTGTGCAGGTGCACAAACCTTGCTGCGAGCGTCGACGTTGAGGAGACACACCCCACAAGCCAACTCCTTGGCATTTTTGATGCCGTGCCGCAGAATACAGGAGGAGAAATCTAGGGAGCTTTCATCAGGCTTCACAAGCAGATGCGTACACACAAAGCACAGAAACACACACAAAAACACAAACAAATTTACCATCTTCATGCCTCAGGGCAAAATGTAGTCATTTCTATTCTTATAATAACCAGCAGTGAGAACAAGTCTGCTTACAGTAAACATCTCCAAGCATCATCAACATTTCATAAAGATGTTGGTTAACTTCAAATGTGTGCCGTAAAAACAAACAGCAGCAGCATTTTCATATTTCTTCTTGTGAGAAAAAAAATTCAACCTGCAACACTTCAATTAAGCATGAGCTCAGTTTTTTTCCTCACTCCCTCCTTAAGATAAAGTGTCATTATTATCTTCTTTAGTCTGAAAAACAATATTCTTCCAGTGCTGGCTGTGTGGAGGAGAACAGGCCACTCCATCTGTTTGCTTTAGAGACACAGTAGACAGCTGGATAAATAAATCTATACTGTCCTTGTCATTCCTGTTGAGCCCAACACCAGCCTACCAACAGGATACAGCTACATTGCAGCTGGATCAATGGAGGATTGATTTTAACCTAATGGAGCGACAAAAGTGGACTCACTAACATTTCATTATGTTATTGGCAGCCTTTTTTAGTTGTAACTTCACCTACAGTGACCTGTTTTTTTGTGGATTTATGTACCTGAGCTTTAATAATAAAAAGAGGGGAGTGAAAGCACCTGCATACAGAAAACTGTGTGCTTTTGTGTCTATTTGTTCTTGCGTTACATATGTCCTGTTTATTTGTGCATCTCACCGCGAGCTTGGCCAATGACATGAAGCCCATGAGGTTGTTCCACACACGGCTGATGTCCTTCAGCAGCTGTTGCAGCTTTTCAGAGCACACAGCTGTTGCCTTGATGCCCAGCTCCACACGTCTAGTGACGCGATACACTTCCACCACACCTGACAGGAAAATACACAAATCACAGCGACATATTTTGTTGCTCTTTTTGTCTCTACTTCCAAAAAGGCACAGTGTTTTCAGTGCCTCACTCTGACATGTTTGCCACTCACAGCTCATTAAAAGCAGAAAAACCCAATAAGGGAGCAGGACCTTGTCAGCCCAGGCACAGATAAGCCATCAACATGTGAGCTGAGTTCCACAGCCAACACCAGAGCTCTTTTAATCTTGTACTCTCAGTCCCTGTGTCCTTCAGAGGGTGGAGGCCACACACTGAGCTTTATAACAGGCTCTTGTCTCCGCCATACAAGTCCTGGCCTGTTTCTAATGTCTCATTCTTGATATACATTAGTAGGGAGTGTGAATGCATGTGTGGGTTTTGTGAATCCTCACCCAGCAAGTACTCCATGCCCTGAGCAGACTGGATGACCTCAGTGCAGACAGATGAGCTGCTGATGCTGTTCAGGGTGTTGTTAGCTTTGGTGATGACCTTAATTTAGACAGACAGAAGCCAGAATTATAGCATATGCACCGTTACTGCTGATTATGATAAACCAAAACTCGGAAAAGCCTTCATCAAATTTCTAACAACTACACAAGGTGTTCATTTATCCATTGTATCAACTGACACACAGGTATTTACAGCAGTGTATGATTAGAGAGATTAGAGTTTGGTAAGATTTTACATAAATTATTGATTATTGGTTATCAAACTACTAATGAATTAGTTACCTCTCAAAAAGGGGGGGTGTATTCAAAAGTTACAAACAATTTAGAGTTATTGGATACTATTAACTTGTAGTTGTTTCGTGTAAAAACAGGCTCTATTAATGGAGAGTGACTATTCTTGTGATGCTACTGCATTGTAAAGCGTATAGTGGTAACAACATTAATACAGGTACAACAACTGCAAACTGGTCATCAACCCACTAATATATGTTCTATCATTTGTTACCTGGACATGATTCCAGTTTGACATGGAAGATTGGGAAAGTGGCTTTACTTTTTAATAATTGGAGGGAAAATATGTTAGCTCATCTGTATTTAAATTTAACCTTTTGATTTGGACCAAGAGGAGAGAGCTGCAGAAGGAAGATGTGTATTTACTAATTCTGGTGTTTTTGCCTTCTGATTTTGGATCCAGTAGATTTAATGGTGAGTATAAATACAATACTGTGCAAAAGTCTTTGGCCAACATTAGGTTTGTTAGTTTAGTAAAGTTTTAATGTCCACACATATGCATTTTTCAGTCTCTGTATCAAGACACAATCTCGATATATTTGAAGTATTTACAGCAGTAAAAAACAACAGGGAACATCAGGGAAAAAAAACACTATAAACCAAAGTGGTAGTATTTAGTGTGACCTCTCTTTGCACTTAACATATCTTTAATTCTCTTGTTCAGACAGTATGAGATTTATTGCAATAATTTTCTGATGTTAATCCACGGTTTCATTCATCACAGTCAGATGTTTCAAATTGTTTGTACTGCTTCATGTCATGGGGTCAGGGATCAGAATAAATAGCAATTTTAAGCTTTACAATCCATTTAGTTCAGTTTTTTGTCTTTTAAGGCTGTGCATATATTTTCTGTATTTTCTTGTATGTGGAAAAAAAGGGACAGTTCTGTACACATGGACTTTTACCCTGTTTTGTACTTATAGCAATAAATGACTTATTTTTTAGTTATGTTTATATATAATTTATCCTCAAATGTGTGTGATAAAAGAAATATTGTTGTTGTTAGTATAAGTGTAACTGGAAATGAAAACATGTTTATTTCTTTCTGACTACCTAAATTAGTAATTTCACATAAGGTCAGGCTCATGGGACAAGGTCACAAACAAATACAAACCTCCAGAGCACTTTCCAAACATCTCTGCCACTCGTATGCGTAGCGCTCGCTTTCCTGCAGCAACAACACAACATAATTATAATTACAACGACTACAAAAAATACGTAAGGAGAACAGAAGAGAAGGAGCAGCTCTGTGCTGCAGTCCGTAACAGTCCTGAGTGTAGTGCTGAAATCTCGTGCTACATGACAGTGCTAACACATGGTGTGGTTAATAAGCGGCCTTCCTCACCTCCACCTCCCCAGTCAGGTCCTTGTACTTGTCCCTGATGACAGGAAGGGCAGGTTTTTCACTCAGGGTGTTGGATCGATCCCTGAACGGCTGCTCTGGAGCTGGAGACGGAGGTGAACGCCCAATCTCCTTCTCACCCAAACTGTGACTGCGTTTGTGTGAGCCTAAGACAGGCGAGGGCAGGAAAATGAATAATATTGGAGAGAGCCACACACTCATAAACCTGTTATATTTTGTTTGTTTTATATCAATTCAGCAACCCATGACGATGACTCATTTTGAGCCATGCACCTGTTTGTTTGCAATCATTATACTTCCACTCTGTTGCTTCTAATTCCTCCCAGACAAGGATAGCATGAGCAAATACTTAATTGGTGACAAAGTATAATTACATACAAAACAGAAGCACAAAAATGCAGGTATGAATTATTCATAGGGGCTCACAGACGGACAAATTCTGGCAGGGAACCACAACAAACACGGGCACAAATTCATGCTAAGCCCTGGCTATTCCTGTGGGGCTGCCAGTTAGTGAATGTGTATGTGAAGATACCTAGGCTCAGGTAATTCACCGCCCAGCCTGCACACAAACTCTACCACCTCCCTCGGAGACATGCATCACACCCCCCCACACCATGATAGCTCCTCACCCACCCCCAGACATTACCCCAATACCTCACAGTGATCATATTACTGCTCCACTGTGCAAAGAGGAGTAAGTAAAGCCCTCTTCTTCACACAAATTAAATCCAGCACAGGGAGATAAATCTATGAGGCAAATGGGCTTTTATCATGGTGGAGGAAACGCTAATAAATTATTTGTGGAACACAACACCGGCAAACAGCAGTTAAAAAATGAACGGTCTTTAAGTGGATACGGTTAATTTCTGCTCATGGATTTGTTGGCCTCTGCTAATCCATCTCACTAGTCACTGCCACTGGAGCGGAGCTGTAATCTCAACACTGCCATCTAATGTCTGGCAGCTTTAATGCAGAGCTGGCGACCCCAGAATGTGTGCAGAGGGTGGGCTCTGAGGCTCCACAGTCTGAAGTAGGGCTGGGTGCCGAACTTCAGTGCTTTTATGGCATTAAATGAATTTCTCAGATACTATAGAATATTGAAAAGCCCTGATATGGCCTGGACCGGCATCATTTGTTATCTAATTTCAGCACCAAAGGGTTAAATCTTATAAGTGTCATGAACTGCAACTTTAATGCCATTCTGACTCACCATATATTTCCGAAAATTAGAACAGAAGTTGGAAACTGATAGTGATGGTGATCAGTGTCTGACGGTCCAGGTGTGGATGAGACAGGAGTAGTTCAAGGACATCTGTATTACAGAGAATCATACAACACTTACGCAGAACCACATGAGGCTCTAAAAGGGTCACTTTGAGTTTTTGTACTAGTTTTACCACCTGAGAAAGATCCATCTAAAACTTCTATATCCATTTTAGTACACACTATATTTAGAATATTTTCACTGCTTTTTCTTGCTGTCACACAGCCTTTTCTCATGGAATACTGAAAGCTTGAAGCACTCTTAAATCCACTTGAGTTCCCTGACAAAGAAACCAATTCTACAGCCTGTGTTGTGTCACTCTGATGTTTTAATGTTATTTTTTATTCAAACCGGCAAACAAATTAAATGATTTGAGCAGTAGTTTTATGAGGAAAAATCACAGGGCCCGTGTTGGAAAATGAATGAGGTCGGAATCTGACTGATGGATGAGTGGACTCCTCATTCACATTAGGGCTGGTCAATATATTGAATTAAGTAATTTATCAAGGTTTTGTTTTCTAAATCGCAAAATTGAGATTATACATCTGGATACCTTTCTGGCTCAAAAAAACTTAATATGCAACCTGTTTGCTCCTTGTAAAATAATAATTGTCATATATGCCATATAGCTTTAGTAAAGAAATG
The DNA here is from genome assembly GCA_037367365.1 of Apogon talboti. Lineage (NCBI taxonomy): Eukaryota > Metazoa > Chordata > Actinopteri > Kurtiformes > Apogonidae > Apogon > Apogon talboti. The sequence continues at coordinate 25,202,671 of JAPQRQ010000006.1, read as the reverse complement.
GTATTTTTGAATGAGGTTTAATTTTCATGTCATGTAGCCACAAAACAATAAAGTTTAATAGTTTAAGAGTGATTTTTTATTTGCCACATCGCCCAGCTTTAGTTGACATTGATTTATTTAATGCAAACTTCATCATCAGTGGTGCAAAATGTTCAACTCTGCTTCAATATGGGAAGGCTCTCAAAGATTTCACCTACAAAATGCAACTTGTTACTTATTTATACATTTATATGTGCATTATCACCAGCATTGATGTGTTTCATCACAACTGAGTCATATGATTTTGTTTACAGCTCAAAAACCATGTTTTAGTGTGGTATTTAGGTGGGTACTGTAAATTATTTTTGATAAAGTGGGAAATTGCTATAGAAAAAAATTATTAAAAAAAATACATAAATAAAAAAAGCCGTTTATGCAAAGAAGTTTTTAGAACAACACCCACCATATCATATATAATACTAAAACACCATACAGTTAATTTTTATAATTATAGTGTATTTTGCTGATAGTACTTGTTTAGTAATAATTAAAATCATTTAAAAAATCTGTTCCTCAGATGTGATGATAAGGTTGAAGGTTGTTATTGCTGTTAGAACTGAATGTTCGAAGTGTTCATCAGAAAAAAAAAAAACATACACTTTGGGAATTAGTGAGTGATAAATAAATGATGAAAGTAACCATCAGCTCCATCCCTTTCATATATTTATAGGATTAAAATGGGAGCAGTGACTTACCTTGAACAGACAAGTCAAAAGTTGCCAGTTCGTTCTTGATCATCTCCTCGCTGGACTTCACTTTGGCCTGAGTGCTCGCCTTGAGGAAGTCAGACTTTCCAAACTTGGGCTTGTCCCCTTGAAAAGCACCAAACTCATCAAGAGCTTCGCTTTGGGTTCCCTCTGAGCCCATCTCTGTCGCAGCAGCTGGCGAGTCAGACTTTTCAGACACAGTGCTAGCAAAGTCCCCAAAGTCGTCCTCATCATCTACACCTCCATGGTCGCGGGAGCCAAAATCAGCAAAGGCTTCAAACTTGTCATCTGCAGAGGAGCTGTCCTCGCCAGGGAGGGAGGTGGTAGTCTTTCCTACTGAAGTTCCCGTGATGTTTTCGGTGCTACCAAAGGTCAGCTCCTTTCTGTGAGTTGGACCTGAAGATGGAAGAACGGCCCCTTCCAGGACCTGTGGCTTTCTCACATCACCAGGAAGACATTCCTCCCGGTCTGACCAATCATAGTTGGCCAGGCTGCTGAGCGCCGCTGTCCCAAAGGGGTCAAATTTCATGTCGTCTCCTTCTGTAATGACAACACAGACATACGAGTGGTTCCTAGGAATAGCACAGATGCTTTCATGATAGGTGGTAGATTAATGAGCCTGGATGAGAAGGAGAATTCTGTCAAATTATCTCTCTGTGACTTACACAATTCCAGTGATATCTGTGGTAGTTATACCCAAATAAAAAAATTATTCTCCATTCTTTCTAGTGCTAATTACACAGATGGAGACTTTGAGTTTTGAGTGCATCAGAATTTTCTCTTTGCTCGAGTGCAAGGGGGAGAAGGAAATGAAATTTGCCCTGCACGAAATTAAAATATTGTAAGTAAAACTGAGAAGAAAATCTGCCCTAAAAAAAAGGGTTGCTCTGGATAGTTCACATCAACAGAGAGTGGAACTACTCTCAAAAGAGTGAAGAGTGTGAAAATCAAATGCAAAGTCATTTCTCAATCCTGTGAGCACCACAAATGAAATTTTTTCACCTCTATTGTACTGAAGTGGAGGTAAAAATATGACGTACATTTTTTTTAAACAACCTGTGCAAATAATCCTTAAATTGTCTGTGGCTATATTCTACAAGAGGTTAGTGAGAATTTATGTCTCTAAAGGATTTAAAGCCTCAGTGGGCAGACATCAGGACAAAAGCATCCTCTCCTGCAGTGCCATTTTCTCTGTTCTATGCATAGAGTGTATAAAAACATCAACGACATGACACTGTTTAATGGTATGGAAGTGAAGCCACAATTTTGGTTGTGGGATCTGCTGTGTTGTTTTTGTGTGGAGCCACAGAGTTTATTCAGTAAAAATGCATCTGAGGGGGTCTAGACAACAATTGGATGTTAAAGCTGTCAATCACTCATTTTTATACCGCCTCCTTTTGAATAAAAATGCTGATTGACCAAAATCTTCTGCCACTGGCTACATTTTCAGATGTGCATACATCTCGTTTCACGTCATATTACTAGTTACAATATGCTGAGATGATATTATTACATTCTTTTTCCAGTGACCCAAAAAGATAGTTCCTACTGAGGCTTTAAGTGAACCAACCTTGTAAATGTTCAATGCAAGACTAGCATCCCAAAAGTTGCATTTAAAGATGTGAAAATGTTGGCCCAGTTAAATAATAAAACACAATATGAGTCAGAGATATTATGTATGATGGTGGCTGCTTCATATTCATACACATAGCTCCATAGTAGTAACTGTTTAACAATTTTTCTCTCCAAAGGTAAACAAGCTATGATGTTGACGCTAAATCATGTTTATGAGGAGGAGATTACCGCCATCATCTTACTGAGACACAGTATGCACTGATGCAAATAGACTATTCTTCAAATCTGACAGTGCAATAGTTGGTCTCACTGGTGGTAAACAGCCTTCTCAACAATAAACAGCAGCAGATCTGCTTATACCAAATGTAACCTGAAGGATTTAGTCTCATGACAGACTGCTAACAACATGAATAAAAGATCTTTCCTGTCACTAAATCTGTTTTCTTACACTGTGTTGTGTTGACAGAACACAGTTTGCAATCAATTTTCTTACAGCTAATAGCATCTGACAGAGTTGTACAGCTTGTGCGCATTTGTCAACATGTCAGTATTTAGGTCTCCCTCACAATGTCTCTCACACACCCACAAACACACAAAATAGCCTTACTAGACACAGATACAAAAGCAATTTGTGAAATTGACAAGGGTCCGGTGCTGTTTGGTAATTATACTGCCATTTAAGAAAAGAAGTGAGAAAATAAGACGGTACGCATTTCAGCAATACCAACAGTAATATTTATTACGACAACATGAGTAGAGAGAAAGAGAGAAAAGGTCACAAAGTACTGTGAAAGAGGTCTATCATTACAAGAGGTTTGTCAAACTAACACTTGAAAAAGTAGATTTCAGTCATTTAGAATACAAGGGCATGCAGAGTCAGGAAAAAGTAAGAAAACAAACAGCAAAAAGGAAAACAAAGATAATTTGAGGATATAGAAGCAGAAACCAGAATGAGAAGGCACATTCACAGACTAAAATCAGTAATTCTGGGGAGATGACAAACTCTGTTTTACTATTAGGATGTAAAGCAACAGGATTTTTGGAAACAAATTGAATACAGAACACTTGAAAAGCCAGGTTGGAAAGATAATTCAAAGAACAAGCTCAAGGCAGAATGCATTAACCCTTTGAGGACCTGAGGGACACTTTGAATCAATGGGGCATAAGAAGATACTAACAGCCCGCTCTGGAGTGGAGATTAGCCCCTGAAACTAATGCTTTTTGTACATGCAAATTGCACTTTAGAAACAGTAAGGGCTGAATAGCCTCAGTTTAAGAGGCTGCTATGTTCATGCATTTAGTCAATTCAGAAAGTACATTGTTGTCTTGTGTTACCACATGGTTAAAGTCCTGTGAAATCTATAAGCAAAATAAGCAGAAGAGATCATATCTGCATTTAAACATGTGAAATGACCTTCTTCAAGCACTCAAAGGGTTACAGAAAACAAAGAGGGCCATCCTTACATCTGACATCCCAGAGAGGGCCTTCATTACATCCAATCACAGATGTTAAAACAGATTTAAAGAGACAGTATCCTTTTTCTCTTGCTACAGTGCTTGTTTGTCAAAGCAGGCTAATGTGCACAAACGGTTATGAGCCCCTAAACAATAGTACATAATCATTAGTCAAGACAACAGACTATTTCTGACTAATTTAATAAACACTGTATCCCTACTAAATAGGCTACATGTAAGTGACATATTTGGGAAATCACAACAAGAGCAAGGAGTCTTTCTCATCTCAAAATAAGAGCTCATATTCCTGTAATAAAAATACACTATTAAATCTGTATGTATACATTTCTTCCTTTGATAAAAACTTGCAATACTGTTATGCATAAACTTGTATCTTGTATTTATGTTCTTGTCAATTTCACAAATTGAAAAGGCAGGCACACTGCAGCAAAAAGCAAGGCAGGAAGGGCAATACTAACTTCATTATGTTCTCACAGAGCCAGACCGTTGAGCCACACATGGTAAGTTCATGCTGCGGTAGCACAGATAATGGTGGAAAAAATAAAATAAAATAAAAAGAGATTCCTTTTGCCTTCAAATGAATCTCATAAAAGAAATACTGTCTCTTTAAGATTAGTCTACGTGAAGTCTGGACATGTCTAGAAACACAGTGCAAAGCATTGTGTGAGGCTCAAACTCTTAGCCTGCTACACTTTCAGATCATGTTAGCTCTCCAAGAACAAGGACATTGGATAAATACGAATGAAAGGGAAATGTGGAGCAGCCATTACTGTAGCTCAAACGCAGCTTTTGGAATGTTTTGATGTTAAACTGGGCATCATTTTTGCCCAATCTGCAGTAGCCTAACTGTTTGCTGCAGCTCCATTAACTGTGATTTGAACACATGGTCATATTCTGTTAGTACAGAAGGGCCTGTTTCAGGTTAAACAAAATTCAACCATTGTACAGAACTAAAATAAGGCATTGGGGATGGTTACATTTATTGTTTCTTCTGGTCAAGACAATCAAATATCAATTCCTTACATGATATGATATGGTATACATGTGACCATCTGTTTAACTGATATTTAAATGATACTTAAAGCTTATAAACAACTGCTGTGCATGCAGATGTGCATGGGGGAAAAAATGCATGTTTCTATTGTCAGGTGAACCCATGAGTATCTGAGTATCGCAGTGTATTCACCTGATAATAATTACATGCAGCCTTGGGTTACACCAAGGAATGGTCTTGGATATTTGTGGTGAAACATGAGCCATGGCATGGAAAATGAGACGGTGGATGAATTATTGACGACTAGAGAGGAGGAGAGGGAACACTGACACGGACATTACCTGATCATTACAGAAAATGGGTCATTTTGACTTAAAGAAATTACCCTAAAATATGTTGCAGGTAAATATGTTATTAGAAGTTTATGGATGTGAGGTAGGGGATAAAAAGCCAACATGCTACACAAAGAACTCATAACAAGAGGGCTGTTAAATCCAAATAATACTGCATGGTTAGTCTAAAAATACTGCAGGGTAATACAATAGCTGGCAGACATAAATACCCTAAAGCACACACATTCAAACACTGGGTTTAAATAAACTGTATTGCATCCATCTGTAATGAACCAAACTAATTTCTGACACCACGGTTCATTTCGCATTCATTCAACTTAACTTATTCACTGTTTCATGCTTTCCTTCCTTCCTATTTAAGGTAACATGTCAATTTCAGCTAATCAAAATCGTTATCTGGTATGTATTCAGCACAAATGTCAAAAGTTAGATGTGAATGATGGCTTACAGATAATACCTTTGGTAAACTGCAGCTTATTGTGCAAAACCTGTGATATAAATACATATGTTTTTCTCCTGCAGAGGGTCATCAATGTAACACCTTCCTGTGTTCGTTTGTATTCAATTCAGCCTTTCTCTTAGCGCTGCTCGACATGCCAACAACATACACAAACACACACACACAGTCCAGTCTATGGAGACAGGAGGTACACTGAAGGGAAGTGCGCTGCCTGCATCTGCAGCGTAGACACAACAAACAGAGAGCTTATCCGAGCCACACAGACAGCAGCTGGGGACCATGACGATGAACTAAGGCTGCCAACACATCAAAACCAGCCACTCATCATTTGAGAATAAATAAGAGATATTGGCCAGGCCCTTCCTGTCACTACAATAAAATATGCAGGGAGGAATTGGGGGAAAGGGGAGTGGAGTAACAGAAATAAAAAAACAAAAAAACAAAACAGAAATAAATAAATTAATTAAGATGAATGATGAAATGTTGAATGGAAGATATGATATGATCTAATCTGATATGCTATTCATCTAGTGTTAAGTCTGTCTTGAGCTTTGGAACCTGTTCAATTCAATCACCTGCCCTTTAAACCCTAGTTTGATGGTCACAAATGGGCACTGACAGGCCACTGCTGGCCTTGGAATTACAAGTGTGCGTGACCGAACAGGGTCTCACCAGAGTAAACGCACTAGTTCCTCACCTGTAGCGGGCGGCTGGTGGGCTGAGAGACCCGGCAAATCCAGAGAGCTGTCCGACATCACGTGCTTCAAGTCTCCGCCCATGTCTGAGAGCTTCATGTCCAGTTGTACTGAGAGTGCATCCTCAGAGTCGTCTTTTCCCACACTGCTCCCCCCGATGGATGGGAGATCGAGGGACTTGACAGAGGCAGAGTCCTCCTTAGTCTGTTTGAAAGCAGCCACTTTGTCTACCAGGGTCTTTTCAGAGGCGCCAAGCGCTGTGCAGAACTTTGAAGACTGAAAGTCGGCAAAATCATCTGTGTCACTCTTGAGGGAAGAGAAGGAGCCGCCACCACTCTCCTTTGAATCGTCATAAGCCAAGCCACCCTCCAGAGACAGCTGTTTAAATACGTCATACTTGTCTGAGCTTTGCTGAGGTCGCTGCTGAGAGGTCTCTCCTTGGACCCCCGAGCTGCTCTCGCTTTTAGCCTCCCCACCAGAACTGCTGAAAGCCATGAAGTCTGCAAAATCATCCTGAGGCGCTGCTGCACCTCCTCCTGCTGCCGAACCTTGAGCAGCATCAGAGGAAGAGCCAAACAGGGCAAAGTCACCAAAGTCATCTGTCCCTCCTCCTGGAGGCTTAGCTCCACCTGGTACGAGCACCAGAGAGGGGGGTACAGAAACAGGTGGGAATGTACTGGGTTTTGGCTCTGTAGGAGCAGGAACAGAAGGAGCTATAGAAGAGAAAAGGTCCAGGTCTGCCATGTTGAGTGGGTTTTTGGGCTGAGAAAGAGACACTACTGGCTGTTGCTGCTGTTGTGGTAGTTGTTGTAGAGACTGAGAGTTAGGGAAAGCAGAAGGGAAGGCAGGTTGAAAGATCTTGGCCTGGTCTGAAGGGTCTAGTGGAGAGACGCTGTCCGCGGTTTTAAAATCTGTGAAGCCATCATCAGTGCTGACAGACTTGAAATCTGCAAATCCTTCGCCTGCAAAAAAAACATTTAAGGTCATTAAAAAACATGTATCATGACAGATAGTGACAAACTGGCACAAACTGTACCTTTTTACGGTCCTACAAGAAAGGAATCAGGTGGATTAATTGTGGCATATTGTGTCTGGTAACTTCCTGTGTTTCTTCAGTGTCCAAAGAAAATCACACTTCATGACACAAAGAAAAGCTATGTCATCTAAATACACACACATCCCTATAACCATGCAGTCAATGTAGGTAGGAGAATTTAAAAGGCCATTCTGCAAAAACAAGTTTTTCATCACATCATATACAAAAATCCTTTTTCTTTTCTACAATAGTAAAGTAATGATGGGCCACTTGCTTGTGGACCACTAAGGCATTTCTGATTTTAATTATTTGAAACGAGATTCGAGGACCTAGAAAAATGGCAGAAAAAATGTACACAGGCTCAACAATTAGCACATTGAAATAGGAATTAAGCATCTGTTACATTCAGTTGGATGAGTTTATTACCTGCTGTAGATTTGTTTGTTTTTTTGTTTTTTTACATAGATAGGACATATTGGTCAAAATGATGTGAAATTAAGAGCCTTTTATTAAAAAGGTTTTTTTTTTTGCAGGAGGACCCCAAAACCTTAAAGTAAAGTGGCATTTTTGCAACAAAAGTTCCATATATGCTATTAAAACCTTAGCATTATGAATAATTTAGTCTGAAACAACTAAAATTTGAGAAATGGCAAACACACAGAATGCATTTTTGAGTTTCAGAGGCTTCTAATCCACTAAAGTATAATATATGCATGGACTGAAATAGAGAATCTGTTCACACTACTGGCGTACGGTGGAAAAGAGATAACTAATGGGCTCATTAAGGAGATGGAGCCTGACAATGCCAAGGAAAGGTCACCGCAAAGCATGACTTACTGGAGTTGTAAGAGCTGTCCCCATCGGAAACTGTTCTAATGAAACAGGGGCAGGAAACACACTGATATCAACACTGCAGGCTTGCAAAACATGAAACATGGCACAGTGGAAATTGGGCATTGCACTGACCTGACAGAGCTTTATTCGAGTTATGGTACAAGGTTTAATTAGAGGGAATCTAACACTAACACCACCTTCCTCCTATCAATTTCCAATTCAAATGACAACATGGATTTGTTCTTTAAAGTCTGCCCTGTCCTCAAGCCCTCTGCTGCTTGCAGGGACCATCTCAGAGCCCACTGTGTTTTCTTTGTCAATTAGCAAAGAGGCCAAAAAGGATTTGTTTGGGAACAGAGCGTAAATGTGTTTAACAGAAACATGAAGAAACTTTACAGGGTTGAGAGGGATTGTTGTGTCTCTTACCAACTGGTTTCTTGTCAGCAGGTTGCTCAAGCTGTCTGAACACACTGTATTTGTCTCCAATATCTGGACGAGAACAGAAACAGAAAAACCATTGATGGACAGAAACCAGTAGCAGATTCAAACTTAACCTCCAGTTGACTGTGTCATATGGTAGAAAGTGTTTTAAAATATCTGCAAATGTATCATTTTATGAATTTTGACTGACATGATGCAGAAATATTGAATTGGTTTGAACGATTAATAAAATATGATGGGACATTCGTATCAGCAGAACCATACTCCAGCCAAACCTGATCACTAATATCACACTTTTCAACTAACATACTGAGAAAGAAAGACTAGGTTGACTGTGTCAACTGGAGGTTGAGCAAAGGTGTATTTATATGTATTTTTCAAGGTTGATATAATAATGATTATAATCTGGAGAAGGAAAAAGTCCATAGTCAATTAATTGGTCCACATAATTTTCCTCTAGGAAAAAAATGAATGAATAAAATTACACTGTCTAAATAGAATGAACAACTTGAATATAAATTGTGAAAAACCTAGTCAACCTAGTCTTTCCTTCTCAGTATAATCTTAGTTGAAAAGTGTGATGTTAGCCATCAGGTTTGGCTGGAGTATGGTTCTGCTGATACAAATGTCCCATCATACTTTATTAATCGTGCAGACCAATTCAATACTTCTGCATCATGTCAGTCAAAATTCATAAAATGATACATTTACAGATATTTTAAAACACTTTCTACTATATGACTATGTGAACTGCTTTGAAAAACATTTTAGAAGGTTTAAAAATGCATAAATTAAACTATGTCAATATATAATAATCATAGCAAAAAAATGTAAATGCTTATTAGTTGGATAGAAAAGAATAATAATTGTAGTTGCAGGACTTGTGCTGTATCATTAATTATTGAATGGTAAACCATCTGATGTGATGCTGGAGGTGATATTTTTGCTCTTTCTCTTTAAGTAATCCTTCTAAATTTTCTGGCTAAAGACGTAGGATGCAAATCATGCTCTGTTTTCCTTTATTGGCCTAAGGACTATGTTCCTCCCTCACATACTTAAAAGAGCTGCTTTACTGTATGGAGTCAATGTGGATTTTGTCTTCACACCATTCACCTGGCAGACCATTTCTTCTAAAGCCCACAACAGTCCCAACACATCACACATGTGCATGTATAAGTTATAGCAGGTACCTGAGGCAGGGGGTGTCGGTTCTGCAGGCTGATCTGCAGACAGCTGCTTGAAGACAGCGTACTTATCAGAGGATGTGGCGGACGTGGAGGAGGAACCAGACACTGGAGTCAGCATGGCAGGCGCACTGCAGGGACACAATAACTACAGTCAGATATCAGACGGAGTGGGTTCAATAGTAGAATTTAATCCCCATAAGCTGCTGAGCTGATTGAACATTTGCCCTGGGCTCAAAAATTTTAGAGTGACAGAGTTACTTGCTAAAGTTTTTCATTTCCTGCAGTTGGCCATTATGGCGACTAGATGCTGATGCCAGCTGAGGATATTTTGATCTGTATCTATTTCCTGTGCACAAATATTTGATACTGTTGTTGAAAATACCACCACATAACATTTAGCTATGATAATTCATTGACCTTTTTATGAGGTGTGTGACATATCTTGCCTGTTCTGCACTCTTCACTTAAATGTTATCTTGGTAAACGTTTATAAAAATCTAATCTCACATTCCATGTGATAGCTTATCTGATGACATACAAGAATAAAGCAGTAAGGGAAACCATTAATCTTACTTTCCAGCAAACATCAGCGTCCTCAAAGCCCTGTCTCTTCAAGGCATCTGACAGTACAGTATGTCTGATAGTTCACACTGCCAACCCAACACGAGCTTTTCAGTCACTCATTTAACTAGACAACAATCTCAGGCTGAGGGAAAATAATAGTTATGTTACAGAAGCAGTCCAAATTATAAGGATTACAAATTTCCCTTGCCACTTAGATGCGAGATCCTTGAGTTCTGCTTTCTCTTTGTCTTTCAGTGGATAATTGCCTTTCAGCTTCCTCTCACTAACAGAAATGTCTCTCCGTACAGGCTTGCCGAGCAATGTTAAGAAATGAGCTTATCTACTGTCCACTGAAATGAATTCATTAAGTGATGACCCAAACTCATTGTTATTCTGGGGATGTTACTGCAAGATATAAAGAGTCCTGTGTGTCTGACTGTAAGGTTTCCAAGACAGACAATGCAAGACACAAATGTTATGCAGAATGACTCAGCTATAAATAACCGCTGAATATTAAACCCTCATTACTGCAAACCTTTGTATCACTTCTTCATAACTGTAATTGGAGTTCATAAGAACAGTGAAATAATGAGACACTGAAGTAACATCTTTCTTGTAATGTAAACATAGTTATATAAATGACATAAATTCACTGCCAGCAACAAGGCTTTTTTAGGCAACAATTTAAAACAGCACCTCACACAACTTTAAAACTTATCAACCATAGAGCTACTGCACACACATCCAGAGGTTGCATTAAATTTTGATGAAAAAGGTCATAAAAATTATCATAATCATAATCTATTAGTACAAATCACTTGAACATTCTGTTTTAATGATAATGAGGCATATTTAACAGCAATTAATTTTCAAAAATTGCTCTACTGAAAATAAAAATAATTAATGTACAGAACAAATTTGTAGATTATGCATTTATAAAGGACATGGAAAGAAAAGGTGAACAGAGACACCAAGCGTATAGTCACTTTTCATGTCCACACCACTTTAAGCAATGATTTTTTTTCCACCCCAGTGACAGAGGAGACACTAAAACATCATAGCCACAGCTTCACACAATTCTGAACTGTCAACTCCTTTTGTCTAAAACAGAAAACGTCCTGTGCTATTCTGCCCCAATGAAGAAAACAATTACCAGCATCCCTTTAGCCAGACTTCTTAAGATAGGACAACTCTCTGAATGTGTGATTTCGCATCAGGTTTGTTTGTCATTGGAAAAAAAATCTACCACTGACCAAAAATATTCAGTTAATGCAAATAATGCACACTCCATGTACCTATTTTGGTGCTGAGGTGCAATGGTAGCAGGGAAACTTCCCCCAGTCTCCCCCTGGAACTCAGTGAAGGACTGGTCTCCTGCTCCTGCCTTAGGAGCTTCTTGGAAGTCCTGGAAGTCATCGTCATCCGGTTTGGTCGCCTAAATGAGTATGTAGCAGTTAGCAATACGTGATCAGTGAGAGTTAAATACACACAAAAGTTGAACTAGATTTTAATTCTGGTCACGTCACCTGAGCAGGAGGGAAACTGGCGATGAAATTAGTGTTTGTGGGCGCTGGAGCCGGTGCGGCGGGGGTCATGGCCATGACTGGCGGTGCTGGCGTGGGCATGGCCATGGAGACTTGGGGTTGGGACATCATAGGCTGCTGGTGCTGAGGGAGGACTGGGGCCATTGCCATTGCCAGGGCCGGCAGATTGGGTACGGGTGGAGACGGGAACTGACTGAGGATTTCCACATTCATTGCAGGAAGGCCACTCTGGAATGAAGAACATTAGTATAAGTACTTCCAGTACTGCGGCATTTTATTTGATTCATTTTGGTTTTAGTTTTTCCACACTTTTAAATTTCTACTGCTATACATCTCTGAGGCAAACAGTAGAATTGTACATCCCCTTTCTCCTAGTGAAAATAAAATAACTCTAAATGCAGCGATCTGGATTTTGATCAATTGAAGGGTTAGGTTTTCTTTGAGAAGCTGAAAAAAATTTCCTGCCTTTCAATTTAAATAAACTTAAAAATCCTCTGAGATTAGCTGGAAAATGGATTGTCAAACTGAGCAGTAATATTAATCCAACAATGCCATATATCATAGTAAAACACTGACAGATGACTGTTTTACTGCACGATCACTACTTTTACTTTTCATACATTATGTTTTTTCTGGTAATACTAACACAGGTTAAGGTTTAAGGTTTTATATTTTTACATGTAGTGGAATATTTTCAGTGTGTTGCTACTTTTACATAAGGAAATGTACTAAATCCTTCCACCAACACTGTAAAAATCAAAATTCAATTTGATTAAAATGGTCTATGTGAAGTGTCAGGCACCCTGAACACACTATTTTGTCCAATATTATCATATATTCATTGAACCAGGAAAAAAGTGCTTGCATATGAATTATTCAAAACAGTCAAGCTGCCTTTGAGCAGATGTCACTGCCGTACTCTGCACTTGTTCCCCTCACAAGAGAATGCACCTTGTTGTGCTTGTGTTTTAAGGCTCTTGAAGATTTACATCACCAAAGGTGTCTTATTATTCCTCACATGGAAGCTGTGGCATGCAGTGTTTCGTGAGCTGCCTGCAGATTTGCATCCTCCTGGGGGTGGTGATGACAGGCCCAGGCTGAGGATGATAAGAAGCCTCCTGCCAAACTCAGCTGATGGGGACTCAGCCATACAATGCTTTGCGTGCCCTGGGCTGATTCACAACTGTGCTTTTTTCTCCCCATTTTCAGCTAAGCCCATCTAATTTCAATGTGGAGCTTATCCTGAGGCTCTGTGGAAGCTGTGGGGGATGATTAGTGAAGTTGTTTCTAAGTGGATAATTTGTCCTGACACCACTGTTTACCTGTGCCACACCAATTAGTGCAAGTACAGTGTAGAGCTCCTCCTTGGTCAGCATGCCAGGTGTTGTGCGGTTGGCCGATGCCCAGATTTGCCCCAGTGCTTCCCTGGGAAGACCTGATGACATTAATATTGGGTAGAGCTTGGCTGTATCTATCCCTGCTGGAGTCATGGTGAATTCAAGAACCTTCTTGAACATTTCTGAAGGCAGACAAAGCAGGGAAATATTTATGTATACCTTTCTTATTAAAACACTTCAGTAATGTCACATATAAATATCTGGTGCATTACACTGGATGTAGGAATGTTCACCTGGGATGAGGCTGTCATTGTAAACCCAGGCTGGCAGCATTGGCTGGATGTGCTCTTGCTGTGGGTACACGCCAACACCTGCTGTCATACATGCACACAGACACACACAGAGTTAGTTGTTATAACAAAACCTTGTCTAGGCATACAATTTGCCAAGCCTCTTGGCAGCTGAGCCCTGCTTGTATTGAACTCTACAGCGTCATACACCTGATGTTTGGTAGCCTCAGTGCAGATGTAATGCTTGCCTGCACTGAATCACAAGCATCATGGTGTGACAGACAACTATAAATCAGTCTGTGGGCCAGTTTTACTTTCAAGGAGAGGGGGTGAATGAATCTGACTGGCCACAAAAATTATTAAAACTTTCATTTCACTGTTGACAGTGACTTCACTGAAGCTTTTTATACATCGGAATATGCAAGGAAACATTTATAAAGGAAAGCTATTCTCTGTTATAGCCTTGAACAAAATTTCTGCGAAGCGTGTTTAGTCAGACAGCCCTTTCACACATAATATTCCCATCAGTCTTAAACAGTTAAATCAATCTTATTGCAAATCTCCCCAATCTCCAGGATGAGCCTCTTTATTTCCCTTGATGACAGAGAGGACACAGACACAGACAAACAAATAACAGCACAAAAGCATAGCGGAATAGCATGCACAATCAGCCTTGGCTTATGTTTGGCCCCAGTGACACCTGCCAATCCATGCACCACATTCCTGTTAAACCAAAGCAGTCAGCATGCGCCAGAGGTCATTCTCTGAGAGGGTGTTACACAGCCAGGGAACAAACTGTAATATTGAGTCAGCAGGTATTACCCTAGGACCTATAAAGACACAGTTCATTTCCACATTGTGTGCAGACAGAGCCAACGTGAGAGGGCCCTTAACAAGATTTAGCCTGAAGTGACAGATGTATAAAGCAGGCAGTAATAAGAGCAGAAACCTGGCCTGGGAGAAAATGTAAAAACACCAGAAGGGTACCTTAAAGATACCACCAGTCCACAGTAATCCCAGAGGTGAGGAAAATGTCAGCATGATTTTATGTAACATCATCATAGTGCACATAGCTCTGATTATGGCATGAATCAATTATGACCCAAAGAAAGAGAAGCTGAAAACCTGCTGTAAAAGGTTATGATGTCAGGATTAGAAAGAAAGAAAACACACCCAGGACAGAATGAAAACTACTGCCTTAGTGGTGTGTTAATCCTGCAGCAAAGCAAGAAAGAGAATAAGTTGGGAAGGCTTAAAAAAAACAGGCACTTCTCTCACCACTCTCAATACTGGTTTGTGGGGATGAATCAGCAGCTGATGGGTGAGCGCCAGATGCTGACAGAGAGGCCTCAGGAACGCTTTCTGCTGTGAAGATGGAACTCAAGTCCTCAGGGGCCACAGCCCAGTTCCTTGCTTTAGTGCTGGATTGAAACTGGGCTGAAACCTTAGCTCTAGGACCCATTTCAGCCATACTCTGCTTCGATTTAAAGCTAACCTGGGCCATCTTATCAGCTGTAAGATCACATGAGGAGAATAGCTTCTCTTCCAGGGACGGGCCTAGAGAGGTAGATGAGGAACAAGCTTCTTGATAACAAGCTGCAGCTACACAAAACATTATTTCTATGAGCTTAATTTGCAATTATACATTCCACATACAGTATGAATAATTACAAATATGGGAAAATATCACTAGGCTTAGTATCAAGATACTATGTTTTGTGATACTTTACCAGTTTTAATAAACAGTGCATTAATTTTATTAGCAGTTTGCATTCACTGATGACTTTTTGTATAGTGTTTAGAATCCAACCACTACAGAGCAGTATTGTAATCTATCTTCAGCCAAGTGGCTGGCATTTTTAGTCAGATTTTATGCATGTTAATGTTACATAAGTTCTATTAATAAAGCTGTTTTTAATAAGTCTACTAACAGTACATATGCTCTGCACTTTACAGGTTAAATTTTTGACCAAAAAATAGTCTATGAATCCTGCATTACCACAGATATTTTTTTCAAAAACCAAGTAGGCAGGTCACATTTCATAAGCAGCATGTGATTTTACTCCGACAGTGTCTGAACAAAAAAAATATTTAATCCTCACATACAGCTGTAAAATGGATTCTTTGGGGGACCATATTTGAGTTTGCGTTCATGTCAGAGTCAGGTCAACCTAAAGCTGTCTAATCTGCTCATTCCAGATACAAACAACTAGGTCAGAAAAGTCTCAGAGGATTGGGGATGACAACATACGATGGAAGGCTAGCTGTTGCATTTGTTTGGACAGAAGGTGAACTCTCTGTTATGTGCTGTCAATCACAGTCATAAACACCCAGTGTCTGTCATAGATCAGGGACCACAGCTGCTCATCCCAGAGATTAAACAACAGATGACACAGAGAACCACAATCCTTTATCAGTGCACCCACCGTAAATGGATTTACTCAGTGGTGGACTGGTTAAAATATGCTACAAAGTTCTGCATCCTCCCGTTCTACTTCCAAAAATGTGGGTCTTCTGATTTGTTTGCATCCTCATTGAATATTCTATAGTCTCTGGTAGCTTTAAAGATTTGGATAACGACACCATCTGCTACGATACTGCAGCATGCTTTCACACTAATGCAGGCCAAGAACAACCAAAAATCTGGAGGTACCAATAAACACCAATGAGCATCAGCAATAAAAACAGCAGCGCCTCAAAAAAATATTAGATGCATTTAAAGTGTAAACCGCTTCTAGTGCTGGGAGGGGAGGTGTCAACAAAAGAAAAGTTACCTTGAAATGTAGATTGGGAGCTGGTGTTGACAGCAGAGTGTTGGGTGGTAGAAGGAATGGACACAGTGGTAGGAGGGAGTGATGGAGTGAAGGAAGAGGGGGACAGACCTGCTTTAGGGGACGAGGGTCGGCCTTGGGCTTGAGAGGAGAAGTGAAAATTGGAGGAATTGAAGGCCTTCACAGGTCCCTGAACAAAATCACTAAATTCATCATCATCCTCAGAGAAAGCTGACTTAGGGTTAGGGGGCAAAGGCTGGACGTGGGCCTGAGAGGATTGGCTGAAGGTGGAAGAAGTGGAGGACGAGGAAAAGGGAGGGAAGGATGCGGGGGCCTCTACAGGGCCCTGAAAGTCACTAAACTCGTCATTGTCCTCCGACATACTTGTGGGGAGGGGGTGAGTGGTGACAGACGGGTGTGATGGCGATGAGTCTGCAAAAATGAAGAAATAATAATGATGGCACAACACAACACACACTACAATGGTGGATGAATTAAGGGCTGCACATTGCAAGAGCGAGATAAATCCTATGCTGTGCAAGTCCAGAAAGTGTAGAACAGCAAATTCAACCAAAGGCCTATCGCATTTAAATATTATTTAGATTACAAAAATACTATTTAAGAAACATATTGCTTTATAATTTGGGCTTTAGAGGAATGACTCTAAAGCAGTTTTATTAATGCATGTCTACAATTTTCAGAAAAAGCACTGGAGGTACAGTAAAACACTATATATTAAAGTTACACTTATCTTCAACTACAGAAGCACAACTATGAATATACTATGATAAGATACCAATTCAATGTCAGACAAGAGACTGGAAAACAGTAAGTGGAAAAAAATGTAGGTATTAATCTGAATTGTATAATACTCAGACAGAACTTTGCCCGTTTGGTTTTTCTGGCTGCCCAGCTAAGTAGTCATCATGCTGACCTGCCTCTAATCCAGTTATTATCCCCAGACAGAGGACTTTCAGCAGGGCTACAGAGAGCAGATGTGAGGATGGCCTGCTGATGGAAAGCAGACAAAAGGAAAATCCCAGGGATTACAACTAAAAGGGTTTGGGTGAAGGTACCTGGCTTCTTGGTCTGGGATGATGGAGTGGGATGCATCTTTGCATCTCTGCTGAAACCATCCAGGTTGCCTTTTATGGCCTCCAAGGCATCATCGCGGCTCTTCTCTCCTGTCTAAGTACAAAACAATAAAGTATCAAGAGCCCAGAGGGTTAGAAAGAAGAGCACTGGACATGTCACAAAGAACAAGATAAACCAGATGTAAAGAAAAGATTCACCTTGGGTTTAACACTGCTGAGCAGTCTGAGCTTCTGTTTCTGCTCCTCAAATTGTCTTCTTTTTCTGTCCTCCTCCAGCATTTTCTGCTGCTGCTCGAGACGTTTTCTAAGAGTCAAGAAAAGAACAACAGTTACCTCAAGTCATGTAATAACCTAAAAAATATCCTTAATGTCATACTTTAAGAACTGTGATGATGGTACAATACTTCAATCTACAGTATATACAGTATTTAGAGTTATAGTAACCTTATATATTTAGAGTTATATTAACGTTGACCCGTTGGGAACCACGGGTTTCTAGAACCTCTGATACAGTTCATTCTTTTACTTTCTTGGTAAATTCCACTGTCATTCTT
This sequence comes from Apogon talboti, assembly GCA_037367365.1. Lineage (NCBI taxonomy): Eukaryota > Metazoa > Chordata > Actinopteri > Kurtiformes > Apogonidae > Apogon > Apogon talboti. Next base: position 25,184,720 of record JAPQRQ010000006.1, on the reverse strand, counting down.
GGTTGAATAACCTCTCAGCTGGCATGTCTGTTTCTGCAGACAGACCAACAATTTTTGCTCTTGGTCCTATCAACTTGCCATTTTCGCCAGTCTGACCTGTGACCCAAAATACATAAGTACTCCAAAGGCAAAGGCCAGCTCTGTCGGGTTTTTTAGTTATAAAGCGGATACACATGCACACAGAGGCCACTGGATTTTAATATATAGATTATATAACTTGTGATTATATATCAGGCCTCAAGGATGTCCTGTGTTTCTAGGGCTGTTAAAAATAGGGTCAGGGATGAAGTTATTTCTTTTTGGATGAATTTGGGATATTGAAAATGCAGCTGACCACACTTTTGTGTTTCACATAAACACCATTTGACAACATACAGGTGCCTATGTCAGCACCAATAACTATCAGATACACAATAGTAAAATGTACAACAGAGCCACAGCTTGAACCACTGACCTCTGACCTGACAAGAGCCACAGCTGCAACAAGGAAATCATCTCAACGCAAAGAGATAAGCCAGTTTGTGTTAATATTAACATTCTTGTTGACGTGTAACATTACTGCTGTTGTTTTCTTGCTTACTAATGAGTCAGTAGTCAAGATTTGAATTACAGTGAACTGCACAGCTCCTCCAACTAACATTAATGATGTTTGCCTGTTGGAAAGCATAAACATTATGTCCCAAGACAAATTTGAGATTAGATGGCCAGCAAGTAATGTAGCAAGTGAGCAGGCACTATGTGTGTAGATGTGTGTCTGTCTGTCTGTCTGTGTGTGTGTGTGTGTGGTAGTCCATGCATATTCCCAGTCCACTCAGTTTCTTGCTGAATGTAAAGCAGAGCTGCCAACTTTCACACCACACGTCCATTTGCTCACACAGTGAAAAATATCTTCATAACAGATAATATGGCAGAGCAAAAGGAGGACACTGACAACACATAGATAAAATGGAAGTGATGTAACTATGGTTATGGAGAGAGGTACATGAGGAGTATGAATACATCACCACTGAACTCTAGTAACATAAAAACTGTTTATGTTACAAAACTATTCTTTTCAGTTTCATTTGAATAAAAAAAACAATAAAATATGGCACTTATTGATCAATTAGTAATCATGTGATAACAGTTTTGTTTTTTTTTTAATTTCTTAAAAGGTCTCTTGACTTTGAATGATATTAATTAAAGTTGAACCACTGAGAGCTTTAAATCTGGAACCATGTTAGTTTTGAGATTATTTTTCAGGAAAATTCCACGAGGATGGTGAGATAGCAAGCAAAATTCCACATTTTTTTACATATACACACAAACAAACACAAATTAACGTAAAATATAAATTAAATGATACAACAGCAATTATATGAAACTATAAAGTAAAAAGCTTAAGTTTTCTAATAAATGGCAAACCAAAAATGGCACCCCTAAAACTAAAGGTGAGTCAGTATGGTTTAGCAAACTGTTTTGGAAAATAATTTAACTCCATTAAATCATTTAACTCTGTTCAATTATTACTGAAGTATTCTTGAATATTCTATTAATATTTCTAGTTCATTTATACTTTCAAAGCTGAGCCCTTTATGTGAGACTGCATCTAGCCCTTACATGTAAACTTAGATCCTGCCCTCTAATTATAGTATTCTTAAAATGCAAATGTCATTCCTATTAATTTAATTCTACTGGTTTTATAAATAGCCTGTTATGTTGCAAAGTTTGTTCTACATTTATTAGTATGTACTAAGTTGCTCACTTGCTTTATGTTTCACTTATACATGACTAATTTCCCCACAGGGACAAATAAAGTGAGAGACTGACCGACTCCACTCCAAACAATAAGCCATAATAGAGAACCATGACATTAGAAGTCTTACTGATGCTCTTCAGCCATTTGTTTCTGCATGTCTGCTGTGTACTGTGGTCCCGCAGGTCTCATACCCATGAACTGTGGCTGGCCCAAGAACTGCATCCCAGGAGTCTGCATACCAATCGCCATCCCACCCTGTCGGACACAAACAGCAAAAAACAGCGTAGAAACCTCATTAGTATTCACACATTTACATTCCATTTAGCTGATATTAAGTGTTTGCACCAAGGGAAAACCAAGGAGTTCTGGATAGCAGTTAACTTAAGTCTTGTCAAAAATCACCAGGCTGCAATAAATCAATGTTAATGTGTAAACTGTTAGTGCTTGGGTGAATTTGCCCTCAAAGTTCTAAACAAGGGCCTCTGCCTAAATATAATTAATCAAAAAGTGTAAGAAGAATTTGATTGTATTGAATATATTTTGCTGACACTTTGAATGTATTCTGTATCCAATATAAATTCATCAAGTATCCATGAAAATCTCAACAAAACTCTGATAGGTACTTTCATAGAAAACACTATTTTCTACCAAGAAATATAACTTAATTTGTGTAGAGAGGAGGCTTTAAATCAATGCTGTATGCAATCACAGTAACCTTGTTTTACGTCCCCTGATTTTGTCTACTTGATCCTAACTGATGAAGTGAAACCTCCTTACCTCATTACCATTTTAATGCAGTAATTGTCATTTTCTTTCTACTCATTTGAATGTTAGAACTCCTCAAATATGATGCTTATAAAAAGGGTTTGCTTTAGTGAGTCGAGGTCAGGAAAAACAGTCGTATCTGTTGTATCCTAACACTGACACAAACACAGATTCACAAACTAACCTGCATGGGCATGGCACCTGGAGGCATCTGTCCCCCAAAGTTCATTCCCATCATGCCTTGCATGTTAGGCTGCATGACCTGAACCATAGGGAAGCCCTGTTGTTGCTGTTGCTGCTGCTGCTGCTGCATGGGCACCATACCTGCAGAAATACATAGGCAGAAAATCCTCTTATGAAATAGTATGTGAAGGATGACAAAAGTCCAACCTAACATACACTGAGGACAAGTTAATACAAGTCCAAAGGGTGAAAAAACTCTAAAAGCTATACATGATTTACTATTGCAAATCAATTCCCTGGACAGCTGGAAAAAGTCACAGAGTCAGCAACAACCAAATCTGTTTTCCTGTGACTACTGCGACAGCTTAGACCAAAACAACACAGAAAAGAGAGAAGAGAAAAAAATAGAAGAAAGTGTGTTTGTTTTCACAGATGCTGTGTAAGCTGACAGCCAGAGCTGAGCAGCTCGCTCAAACCGGAGCCTCCAGATGATTCACCATGTCACGGCTCAACTGGGCTGAATAAATAGCTTGTTTAGGAGGCTGCACACATTCTAATTTGTCCGACTAAAATGACATTGCTAACAGGAGCATGTAACGACCCCGGAGAGACGCCTGTCCCAGTGGTGTGTGAACTGTTTATCAGATGTGTTAGTGCAAAGTCAACAGCCTAAATAACATGAACATGCACACCTAAATGATAGCACGTCTGAAGTCTGTAATGGAATGGCATAGCAGGTTTCTTCTTGTTCCTTATGGTTTATGGTAATGTTACAGAAATAGCAAACAGGAAACATACTGCATTCTTGTGGCTGTTTATTTTAATCTATGCAAGTAGTGGGTCTGCCTGTTGACAAAGCATTGTTAAAGTGAACCTCTACACAATGTAAATAACATCTTCCATTGTTTAGTTTCATCTTAATTGGGAATCATTTCCAACTTAGAATGAAATTTTACATATAATGGTATAACGACCAGGCCCAGTGTAGTTTCTGATTTCACATTTAAACGGAAAAATTACTCTAAAAGATATCTTGAATTTAATTTGCTAGTTTCTTATTAAATGTGGAAAAATCCAGTTTAGCTGAATAGAGCAAAGTGTGTAATGTGGAAGAATGACTCACCTTGTGGCGGCCCCAAGCCCCCTCCAACAGGGTACATAAAACTGAAGGGAAGAAAAAGAAAAACACAAGCTGTGAGATTTCAGTAATTCTACCCCAGTGTACAAATATAAACCAAAACAGTTTTTGACTCAAGCATTAAATCTGAAAGTGAACTATAATTTTTGCAATTGATCAGAGCGGCTTTTGTGTGTTATAGTATGTGATGAGCCTCTGTTCTACACACTAAAAGTGCCCATTCATACAGACTGGGCTCAAGATGTTAGAATTTAAGAACGGTTACCAAACAGGAGCAACATTAGAATTGCAGTGAGTAAACATCATAGACATGCTGCCATTTCCACAGGCGACTTGGACTCTGTCACTGTGTCTGTGCTGAGAAACAAGCCTTTAAGAAATAATCAGGGAAAAGCTCTACAAATTGGCCAAGTCTGTCCCTCACTGAAGCCAACCCACACAGGCCTCCAGCTATTTGCCAAAGAACTTATTACAACTCAGTTCTTCAGGCCTGAACTAATACTGCAGAAGGAAAAGAAGAAAGCGACAGCCAGGACTGACTCCAAGCTACATCTGAGCATCACTAATCCAATACTGTGGGGGAATAGCTTTATAAAACTGATATGTTTCGCTCCAACACAGCTGTGCTAACAAAATGCTGATTAGAGAGAAAGAACAGTCACTGTCAATTCAAGCATTCCCAAATGAGTTTAAGAACACTGAATGTCAAATGATACTGATATTTTTATTATAATTCAAATTTTACATATTTAACATTTAAATGTATTTTCTGATTAAATAACACCTGAAGGCCCGCACATAAAACCTACATCATTTAGTGAATTTCAAAATAAAATGTGTTGTTATACATCACTAAATATAGGAACTATAGTGGACTGAAGTGCTAAAAAATAAAAAAAAAACCACTGTATTTGCCACTATCCTAGAGTCAGGCAGTATCAGTTTCCATTGCAAAGTGATAATTTGACAATATTAACCTAAAGATGAGAGATGAGATTCCCACTCACAGAATTCTAATATAGTACAACTATGTGTTATCTATGACCATGATGCATGAGTTGAAGGGTTTCAGATACTCACATCTGCAGCTTGTAAGATTTACAGCTTAAAAAGCTTTTATAAGAGCACTACTGCACTGTTGCCCACCATTCGGCAGCAAATACCAGGTCATGACTGAGCAGATTAACATCCAAGGAGATAAGCAGTAATAGCAGCTGTGAAAGCCAGGCAGACCAGTGCCTTGTAAAAAGGCCCGTAATCGTACATCATCGAACTGTTCTGAAAGCATTGTTCTGGCCAGCATTGTCAGGAGATTTAGTCAATAACTGAGGATGATAAAATTATTATTTTGCTTATTCTGAAGAGGCTTTTTTAGTGGAATACAAGTGAGACAGGCACTATCTATAGAATGCTGGCAAAATGAAAATTAAATGACTCAACTTAGAGCTGAGCAATGATAAATTAACGAATAAACTGTGATAGTTTCCTTGCAGGGTAGGGGCAATGATTATCATAATACAATTTTTTTTAGAGATTATTTCATTTACCTATATGTCAAGTAAAACAGAAAATACCTCAATTGACCAAACATCAGATTTTGAAGAAACTTTAACGAAATATGACATTTATTATAATAGTTAACGATTCCTACTGATATGAAGATTCATATCATGACAACATTCTGGAGTGTATCACACAGCCCTTAATGAAACCATTATTTCTATTAAGCAGGAGAAATTGATTTAGTTCCTGTGAATGACTTTTAAAAGTTATAAAAATGACTTATAATTATGACTGGGCGTCAGTCATAACTCCAATAAAGAAACCTCAACAAAATATAACCAACAGTCTGTACAATGGTGCATCATGTGACATTCATGGGGTCAGTTGTTTGGTGGAAGGTGTAATCACATGCCCTGCTGAAGACAGAGACATCGAGGTAATCTAATCACACTGACATACATCTCTGTCACGGGTTTCGTGATAAATATAGCCAATCACACCTATGTCACTGTATGTAATTTTTAATGTCAAAACAAGAAAAACATAAATAAGCCCTGAAAAAACCTGTTAGGTTACAACAGCACATGGAGACAAAAACAAATCATATAATGACAATTCATTTATAACATGGTTGAAGTCTCCAAGTAGGAGGATGAATGTGTGGGATTGGTTAATGCATTTATCTAAAGTGTAAAGACCAACAAAGGCAGGTATTACTTGCTGCACTATTGCTCCACCTCCTGGTTTTCAATTCTGGCATAGAAGGACATTTCACTTTGTTATAGCGGTATTACGCACTGACACTAAAGATTTTTGGATTACAAAATTTATACTAATGTAACATAATCATGCAAAAGAGGAATCATTTTACATGTATAACAGCAAACTGATGCATTATGTAAGGAATGTATGTGAATTTTTAACTGAAAGGTTTGGAGCTGTCATACATATTTTTATACCGTTTGTACAAAAGAATGTAACCAACTGTTGCCAAAAGTTGAGGCTTCACCAGCATCAGTGTCATCCATAACCCACCAAAAACAACATTCACCCAGAAAACATTCTAGCAAAAGCCAAGTTCTGTCTGTCAGACATAACCCAGAACAATTACCTCCAGGTATTCAAATTACAGCAAGCAGATCTTCCTACTGCACACTCATCTGCAGTCTTAAGGCTTTGGGTTTCACCTGCCGGATCAGTATCACCTGGCTAGTAGAGATACTTGTAGCAAGAGCGTATTTATTATTCAGGCAGCTCTTGACCAGCTTATGAAATAATCATGAGACTGGTCTGTTCATCTCCTCCTCTCCTTCAATAAGATACACCCTTACATCCCTTTAACATCTGTATTTACAAGAGTCTCACTAAATATATACATAGAGCAGGAAGAGCCTGAATATCAAGTTTATCTAGTTGATGCTGTACTACAATGTAATCTTATATTGACAATTTCTGAAAGATGTCTAAGTCCCATCACCTTCAGCTCTTTAAATACCTAGTAAAGTGTCCAGAAGTCACTAAATAAAAGCTAGACCGACAGCCTATTAGTGAGGAATGGTCATAAGGGTAGGTGCAGACATAATCATCCGTCCACAGGCCTGTCTGCAATAGTCCTGGGTATTTACTGACAATGCTAACTACATGACAATGATGTGCACAACGTCATAAGATGTCTCACCGCCCACCATGGGGATATCGGTATCCATTTCTATAATGACACGTATATTTTTCTAAATGAGCACATAACTGGAACCGTTTTGGTCCACTCTGGGCTGCTCTGTCAACAGCAGAGGAACCAGCTAGCTTAGCTTCCTCACTAACCTAACGCTAGCTAGCACTGACACCTGACATCCAGCCATCTCATCTCATCATTCTACCTCGACTACAAACCCAGCCCTTTCCCCATCTTTGACGTCCGCTTAGTTGATTAATTCGCGGCTTAACTTCTGTCAAATGTGGATATCGCACAAATAACTCAGCTTTACGAGAGAGAATTGTTCTTAAATAGCTAAAATACCTGCTGCCTCCCCCAGATCCTGGCCGCAGCGCCATCTTGATAACAGCAGTCACTGAGATGACGTCAGCAGTGACAGTACAGGAAAATGAATATCCCTGAGTTTGGTCTCACAGGCACTGACTATTGTTTACCCTTAGATCATTCAACAGAGACGACTATGTTATGAGTCTATCAGGTAAATGGAAGGCGTGTTGTTCGTTTTTTTTATCTAATCTTCGTCTATCGTCTCTGAACTAAAATAAAACGTATTGCATGCGAAGCTATAGACAAGGGAAACCCCTGATGAAAATTCGTTGTGTATTAAATTGTCAATAACAAGTGAGCTACCTTTATTCTGTCAATGGAGACACAAGAACAACCACTGTGTAATGCATTATAATGTCAGTTTGACGTCATGAGGCGTGTATTAGGTAAGCCTCCTGGCGATAGGCCTGCCTGAAATGTCAAATACGGGGCTATAATTGTCCAAAAACAGTTTTCTGCAGTACTGGCTGTCTGCCAGCAGATGTCAGTGTTCAGCCTTGTTGCCAAGCTCAGTTCATGTAGAAGACATGAGGACGGACCCTGGAGAAATGAGTTTCTCATTCCAAAATCTGTGGTTTGATATGTATTTAATTACATTGGATAAAAATTGGTTGTCCTCTGGAAGTCAGATGCAAAATTAGTGCATTACATTGTTTGTTTTTCTGACTAGATGTATTTACAAGGTGCCAACAAACCTTTGTTTTGCTCAGGTTTTGCTCATCATGTCACAGCAGAGGGTGTCCAAGTGCTTTGGAGAAGTTAAACTTGTACAGTACACATAACCTTTAACCAAAATCCCCCTTGAACAGATTTGCAATTACTTTTATTATACACTTGCTTCTTCTTAATAGGCTATTTCTATATGTTATTCGTCCATCACATAAGAAAAGCCGGGGGTATAAGTCTAATTTAGACCCAAACTGAATCTGCCTTTTGGTTGCTGCTTTTGCACAACCAGAACTAAGTTGTATGTACAAAAGCATTGGAATTAGAAATGGTCAGATTGTTTTCTTTAGAAAAGGTATTCAGTGCATGCTGTGAAAATACTCTCTCTACAAGTAAAAGTTGTGTATTCCAAACATTTAACCCTCCAGCCCCTTTAAGTAAAATATGTATTAACACAAAGTCATGTTGCAGTAAATTTTATATGATATTTTATATGATGTTTTTGGATTCCTTTCACTGCTGCTTTCATGTCTTCATGCATTTTATTGATGTTTAAGGTTGGGCTCATATGAACAACTTTATAGTACCTGAATAACTCCCTCCAGTTCAGAGCTGTGGCAAATCTCAGTCTGGAGTGACATAAACTGTCACATGCATTCTGATCTTACTGTTCAGACTGAGGTCATTTTGGTACACATATGGAAATGGGCCAGATCAGAATTAGATTCCATGAGGCTCTGAGTCACATAAAAGCAAGAAGATCAGCCTTTGGCCTCTGTAACTCACAGTTTGAATGTAGCCTCAGCTTCATCCAGGACCAGCTATGGCTGCATATTTTTTGTGCATAAATCTCAGTACATCTGGTAGATGCTTTTAAATGAGGTGATTGTTTTATGAGCTTTGGATTTGCAGGTAAATATGTCAAGTAGTTGTAAGTGATTTCTACACCACAGCAATGCCACATTTATAATCTCATATACTAAATTTATCTTTAGTCTTCCTGTTATTCATAATTAGCAGGTATATTGATATATTTATTACTTGCTGTATTTTATAGCACCTGCATGTGCTCCTGAAGCGTCTTGTCCAACATTTTTACTGGCTGTTTGAAGTATTAAGGCCATTGTGTGTCCTGACAAAGTGATTCACTTGGCAATTTCATTGTTACACCAATGACAAGGTGGAGCAACAAGTAAAAGCTTCTCTGGCATTGTCTTACTGGGTGTTGCTGTGAAAGATTTACAGCTTAATGAGATTGGTGTAAGGCAGAGGATCACTATCCATCACCTGCTCTGCCCTCAGCCTTTCCTATACTTCACCTCTATTCAACAAAAATGATTTAGAATCCATATACATGACAGAGGGAGACATGGAGCCATTTAGGCCAAAAGAAGCCATTTTTCACAAACATCTGAATGTCTTGAGGTTTTTACAATATTTTATTCAAGTAATAAAGACTCATGCCTAAGTAAAGTGTTTTTAATTTACTTAAACGTCTTCAGAATTTCAGAAGACAGAGCCGTGGCTTTGTCTGAGGACATTGGCATGTAATCTGTATTGTTTTGTGAAATGTATATTCTTCTAAAATAGCAAACACTATTGCTGACACTGATATTTCATATTCCTAATACTTAAATTGAATGTGCTTAGATTGCTGAAGTGTTGACACCGTGTCTATGATTTTTTATTATTAATTATGCTTTTAACCTGCTCAATGTATTAGTGTGAAGTAGTCAGTTTTACAAAATTCAAAATATACATAAAATATTTACTGATTTAAACAAAGGAATCAGTGAATTAGACTAAGACAATGAAAGAAAAAAATCTTTGCATCACTGATATTTGGGTCACATGAAGATCATGAATAAAACTAAGGACTAATCAAATATTTGGTCTATTAATGAAATCTGGATCTTGCAAATAAATCATAATTGCATTTAAAACATTTTAAAAGACTTATTGAGTTACTTTGAGTCTCTATCTCTACAGTCCTGGTGACTTTCCTGCAGGATATGGTTCAATCCTGGTCATGCCCTTGTTGTTGCTTTACTTATTAAATTATCCCTGATGTGTTTATGTGAGCTCATTTTAAGTGATTATTTTTGTTATCCTTGATTGCTCCCATTGAGAGCCAGTAAGCAGATGATTAGGCCACGTCAGGTTCGTGTCCCCTCCTCTTCTCTGGACCTATTCACAGACATTGGAGGGCAGAGATGGGCTCCCTCCCTGCTGTGAATGCCAGGTTTAGCTGGAGGCCGCCAGAGTCAGTCACGTCCCCTCGACGGTTGGATGTGGACAGACTGTGGGCAGCCCCCCGGAGGAGGTCTGTCGAGAAAGGTGAACATTAACTCCGGACCCATTCTGGGTATCCCACCATTCCTCATAAATCATTAACCTGTCCAGCATCAAGCCTGTGACAGCATCCGCATGACAACATCAATCTGTCAGGATTCCTCTAAACCAGAGGCCTTTACAGTTTCTCAGCTTCGGATGCAAATGGAGTGAATTTAGACACAGGCTGTTGAAAGCACGCTCGCACTTTTACCCAACACAGTGGCTAAATCTGACACTGATTAATTTAGTTTAATGCTGGTTAATACTTTATTCTAACTTTCTTCGTTCATAATCTTACACAGAACAATAATAACAACAGGAGTCTATTTTTTATTATTATATGAATTATTTTCTTTGAGGCAAAGGAAATTTCCTCAGTACATTTAAAGTTTAAATAAGTACGTTGGCGCAGCAAGAATATTACACCTTCTGTATAGAATTAATCACAGCCTGGTGGAGGTTTCATGTTCTTGATCAAACATAAACCCTCCAGCATTAGGATTTTTATTTCTGATCCATTTATCTTTCATAGCTGCGACTGGTTTGGTCTTGTGTTATCAAGTATTAAAATGTCCATTCATGTGTCTTTAACATGAGAAAAGTATTTTATGAAATCCTGCAATGTGTGATCTGTATATTAAATATTTAATATTATATTGAAATATTCATCTCTTTTCCATCTTCCAACACTGCTTTTATTTTAGATTTCTGTTTGATTGCTGTTTGACATGTGTCCTAATGCCATATTTTAAAATATACCAAGAAAAATAGTGACAGAACTATTTTGCAGTAAAATACTGTTCAAATACTTTTTGTGTGTATGTTGTTGATAAAATATAGTTGTCAAGGAATTGTGCAAAGTGAGGATTCTTTCTAATCTACTTCCCAGTCTTTTATATGTATAAAATCTGAAAAGTGAATGTTAATGAAGTGAATAGAATTGAATAAAATAACTGTAGATCAAAGCCACCTATCTTTTGATGTGTCTAATCCAGCTGTCACTGTAGGTGGTACTGGTGGCGATGTACGGTGAAGGCTGCTGATTGTTACTACGGAGGCCTGACTGATCTCCATCACTGTGCAGGAACACAACAGAGGACCCCTTGATCCCCGGTTTTGATGGAAGAGTCCTGTCAGAGCAGCTCCATACATGTGTATGTATTTCTCCATAGAAGGCTGGCGTAAACTGGTCGGAGTGACCAATTAGCCCTGGCAGAGAGTGGCCTCCTGACCCTTGACCCCTGCTGGGTAGTCTTATCCATTAACCCTTTGGGCCTCAGCTGGAGTTGATGTAGTAGCCTTTCTTCTGCTACTGCTAAACACACGGCCACATTCACCCTGCAGCTTCCACTTTCTGTCTCTTTGTCCCTCTTCTCTGTTCCCCGCGTGTCACCTCGCTCCTTATGTTGACCTCTCGAGTCATCGGCTGCTTTGCATCTATTGGCTCGCCTCCGTCATCGCCACACCCCCTTACCTCCACGGTCATTAGATGTGTATATGATGAATAAAACAAAGTAATCAAAATATAGAAGACATGCTTTTAACATTTTGACATACCCTGAACCAACGAGCAACTGCAAATGAAAATGACCTATTATGTCTCTATCTGGGACATATACAGAATGGACTTAAATGCTCATGGTAGTTCATGAACATTCTCCAGCATTAAACTAAATACAAATAAGCTGATAAGGCTTTTACATTGTGTCTGGTGCACTAAAATATCACAGATCTCAGAACAAGTTTTCAAATAACATATGAACAATAGTGTAAAGCATTGGTACAGAAGTTATTGAACTTAACAAACTCTTATACCTTATTATTATTATTATCCATCAGAAAGCCTCATGCAGTAGCACTAAAGTGTTATGTAATGAAATCCAGGGTCCAGTGGGTCTGCTCAGTGAAATCTATATGATAATTTCAAGACATGTTTGACAATCTTTACTAAAAGGACATTTCTTGCGGCCTTCTCTACTTCCCTGAGTCATGCCAGTTCTTACAAACTGTGGAGCCATATTTCCCAGAAGCTTTACATGTCTGCCTTCGATGTAGGCTATTTGTTTAAAAGTAGAATTGACTCGTAATCTATAGTTTACTATGTATGTCTGTACTGTAGTTTATTGAATAGTCTAGACTTGAGGAGCTAAATGGTGCCCCCTGCTGAAACATATCCAGTTCTTTCTGTGTTTTCATGCGAGTACACTATTTTCGCCCATCAATTTCTATTTAAACTGTTTGATAAAGAGTAGTAGCATTATACTGTATCTTTAACATTATTCTGTCTGAATGACTTATGTCAAAATGGCCAAAGTAAAAAAATAACAGCAACAACAACAACAACAACAACAACAACAACAACAAAACACCTGACAGAACATGTTTAATGATCAAGCTCAAACTTATCTCCATTAATTCTGACTTCATTAACACTATTTTACTACCTAATTGATGAATAAAAGTAAACTGTGTTAATAGCTAGTTAGGTCTAACAGTGACCTAAGGAAACAAGTTTGTATTAAAACTTTGTTTCACAGCAGAGATGTGATGTTTAGAGATGTTAGTGTTATGTTGCAAACTCTAAGAGATGCTAATGAGTCTCCTACTTTTTCAGTTCCTGAAGAAAAGAGAAATTGTCAGATCTTTAGAGGCTTCCTGGGTCTGAAAATCAAAGGCCTCATTGAAAACCAAATAGAGCAACATCAGTGGATTACAAGGCCACCCCCAGCAGGACGGAGGCTGCAGGTCAACACAGGGACAGAAAATTAGAGTTAGGGCATGTTAGAATTAATGGAAATCACCACATCACAGTCCATCAACCCTGCCACGCCCTATCTATCTATCTATCTATCTATCTATCTATCTATCTATCTATCTATCTATCTATCTATCTATCTATCTATCTATCTTGTTGTCTGTATGTCTGTGCGTCTGATGACAGTAGAAAACAACCAAAGCAGTTTCATTTAGGAAAAAAAACTTTTACTTGAAATATTGATATTTTCTCAGAAAGTATAAATAATGATTTAAGATTGATTTCAATTTTATACAAAAATAATACATTAGGAGGAAAAAAATCATGTCCTGTCACACAAGTATGAGTGCCCTCTGATCAGATGGCAGTAAATGTGCCAATAACAGTCACAAACCAACCAATACAATAATAACAATGACCTAATATTGAATAGGAGACTGGATCTGCCACATCAATGACATGCATGGGGGGTTTGCTTTCACTTCAGAAAACAGGACTAATTTCAGGGTGACATTTAGTAAATGTTTGAGACTTTCCCAACGCTGGGGCTGTGAGTGTCTAATACTGTTAGCGTGGGTGTTTTTACCCACAGCCACTGCTCCTCTCCCTAGCATTTCTCAGTCTTTGTAGATTCCTGTATGATTAGAGCCGTCGCTGTCACAACATTGCTCTCTCTCATGTCTTGCTCCTTCACAAATTACAACTATGATGACATTGTTTTGCTTC
>JAPQRQ010000006.1:25160086-25170785 GCA_037367365.1 Apogon talboti | reverse complement strand
CCCCCCCCCCCCCCCGCGCGTCTCCGCCATCTTTTATGATGAGAAGCATTAACAATATTTGTCCTATGCAGTATCTCTTCACATTGTGGCAGGAAGTGGGAGAGGAAAAGGAGGGTGAGTCCCATTCCTGAAATTCACCTGGATCTGTGTGCAAACATTAGCCAGAGGTTTCCATGGCAGAGAAGGGCTGCATTTAAGGTGTGTGTGAGTCAGTACACCACCCCCTCCTCCTCCGAAGCAGACCTGGTTCATAGATATGGCAGGGCAGCTTTTGAGAGGTGGAACTCAGTGACATGGCGACAAATAAAAGCTGTACCTACACATTCAACAACTCTTATCCTGTGGCATATTTCTCCCCCATTCATTGGCTTTTGTATTTTACAGGCAGCTTTATCAGACTATACAGCATATAATTGTCGGTGACTTCGCTGGTAGTGCACATTCAGTCCCAGTCTCAAGAGTGTGGAGTCCTACACAGAATCCAGTTATACACAGCATTGCATACACCTGTGTAGTCACATTGCATAGTCCTTTCAAGATTGTCAAAGTCTTTTCAATCACAGTATTGAACAACTCAATATGATGAATCGTTCAGGTGACGAACAGGCATTCATCATCTTCACTAGTACAGTAAACTACACGTGAAAGAATAACATGGAAGACTTGTTAGGAATGTAAAATTGCTAATGCATGCAAAAGGTGTTTCAGGTTATTGTGATTGTCAAACATTTCTGCCCATCTGTAAGGCTTTTACTCCAGGGTGTCACGTTCAGAGTCCTTCAGGATGACTGCTGTCTCTGTTACCTTCAGTGTGTCTTCATTTTTCCACCTTAAACCACAATGTGATATAAGCTATCCTTCATTTAGGTCCATGCCACATAGTTCATGAGTTTGTTTTTTTTTTTTTTGGTTTGGTTTTGTTCCTTTGTAATGTCTCAAAAAGGACACCTTACTACTGTACATTTTTAAAAGGGCATGAAAAAAATTTAACACTGTTTGCAAAGATTTTGGTTGGAGCGAAAAAAAACAAAAACAAAAAACAAGTAGAATCATACATCCTTGTTGATCATTAGTGTGTGACAGAGTGAGTCCAGTCTTCTCACTTTCAGGTGCAGTGAGTTTTTCCTCCGCCCCATTTCTCATTTTCGCCGCCTGCACACCGTCGCCGCTCCTCGTTTGTTGACTGACTCATCATCCAGTGCGCCGTTGCTGGTTATTAAGAGTTGTCATGGTTACCACGGTGAGAGGGTGGAAAAATGTGCTCCAGTTGCTGGGCACCGAGGAAGTCAGGTGGATGCGTTCACCAAGCTTGAAGAGGACACTGAAAAGAGAAGGAGGGAAAGACAGAGGGAAATGTTAGACCAAGTGGGTCTATGTTACATAAAACAATAAATACAATCTGTCCAGTAATGCAGGTATATAATGTGTACCATTTCCAAGGCTCCCAGAGAGTGAACTGACAAATGAAACCTATGCAAATACACCAGTCCTGCACCTTCATGCACCACACCTGACCAAATAAATTCCTCATCCTTCTTCGGCTGACTGTGAAAAGCCTTGTTTCCATTGAAGTGGACTTTTTTTTTTTTTTTTTTTTTTTTAGATTTGTTTGTGGAATTTATTTTTCCCCTGCTTCCTTTACAGGCTGAGGCAGCTGACCCCAGCGTGACCCTATGGGCAGCAAACAGCTTCACCTGATAAAGCTGACCTGCAGCTAAAACCTGAATCATTAGACACTGGGCTCTGGGTGCAGGTGAGTTTTAAACAGTCTCGGGTATAATGGAGGGTTCCTGGTAAACAATCAGCGTTATAAAGCCTGAGCATGCTGGTTGTGTCATGAGAAGGAGTCTGCCCCGTCCAAATAAAGGACAGATAAGAAAATACCTGGGAGAGCCAACTCGCTAATTGCTCTCTAAATAAATGAAATGACACAGCATGATGTTGTGGCCCAACTTTTACAACATCCTCCGCCAACATTCTTGTTTTTTTTTTTTTTGTGCAAAAAAACATATAAATAATCCCCTGAACATTCAATCTGAGTGACTTGTGTCGCTTCTTTGCTACACAGTGGACCGTACTCTGAACTATCCCATCAACCCATCAGTCTGTCAGTGGCTGTGCAGTGGTACGAGCACTCTGCCTCAGCGTGGGAAATTGAGCGTGTGAAAGCATCACAGACAACATTTCAGGCTAGAGCGATCACCAAGCACAGGGAGAAGTAGGAAAGAGGAAGAGCTGTAATTACAAAAAAAAAAAAAAAAAAAAAAAAAAAAAAAGAGCGAGAGACAGAAATCTCCACCCCCACCTGAACTATCTCATTTCTAGCCTCAGTGTAGCATGGAGAAAAGTAGCAGGACACAAGGCTTGAGAGCTTTGATTAAGAACGGGGCTCATTTCCTGATCGCCGACTCAGGCAAGAGTTAACTCTCACCAGGGAAAGAAAAGTGAAAGGAGGATGCATTAATCAACAGCTGTTCAGGTTGAGGGAACAGGTGATTGATTAGACTGCTGTTTAGGAGGAAATAGAAATTCTGAGGAGCATACTATCCATATATCTATCTTTTCTAATAGTTTTGAGTTAAAGGCAAGCTATGGAAGGTTAAAAAATCATAATGCGTGGCTGTGACTGTTAAAAATAATTCAGTTCCAAGTGCAATTTTTACTGATTTCACTCATTTAAACCAAGTGAGTGAACTGATAAAATTGTATTTACCCAGGAGAGACCCCCAAGTTGGACCATCTTGTTTACAGGAGCGTCCTAATGTGACAGGAATTGAACAAGTCAGCACACAATCATTACACACACACTTCTCCCTGGCCTAATTTATTTACTGCTGTTAGTGTGTGTTTCGATTGTGTTGTTTCTCTTAGAAAGGTGTGAACATGAGAGGTTGATTGTCTTTTTTTTGTTTGTTTGTTTGATTTTTTATTAATAATGAAAAGGTAATCAGTGTCAATAGCTGAAAAGTCAAAATTTGGGGAATTTCTCAACAGCAGTATTAGAGACACATGCAATAACATCAAAAAATTTAATGCTGATTCTCGTGCAATTTTCTCCAACATGATCACTGTGATTATACTGTTAAAAATTACACACGCAGAAGGGGGTGAGGCAGTTGATCTTATTGTGACCTGTATGATGTGATGTGCTGAAGTCTGGACTCAGGACTCACCGTCTTGCTTGAGGACATGGAGCTGAGGGAGCTGATGCTGTTGGCGTCTGTGACCACCATCGCTGAGGGGAAACGTGATGCGTGGGAGTATTGAGGAGGCTCCTGTTTGTGTGGATACACTGCAGAGGAAAGTAAAGATTGAACGTTGCGCTACTTACATTAATAATGCAAAGAAAGTTGCATGATCTCTAAGGTTTAAATTTCATCAGGGAAGTGTCTACACCACAAGTTTAGTTTGATACATTAGGATAAATCAGGTTAGAATGCTAATTTGGACTGTATTTTATAAATGAGAGTTTTCACTACACAGTTCAGTCTTTATGTTTTACCTGAACATTTCAGTGACTCTGCACATCTGATTTTAACACAACTAGTTTTCTTTTATTTTGCACAGTGACGATTTTTTTGTTGTATTGTCATTGTTAATTGTGAGCAGTCATGCAGCAACACAGCACTGTGGTCCAAAATAATAAATTCTATTCTATTCTATTCTATTCTATTCTATTCTATTCTATTCTATTCTATTCTATTCTAAATGACAAACAGATGAAAAATATATGTTTATAACCTCAAACTTTTCAATAAAAATGCTTGTTGTTTTGGGGGAAACGTGAAGGACTAAATGAACCAAAATTACTGCAAAGGATTATAGAGATAAAGAAGTACAAGTGATTGTTACTGACTGTGTGAGTGTGTGACTGTTGCCATGAACGGCTGCTGGCTCATATGGCTCGGAGACTGTTGCATCAGACTCTGCTGGTGAGGGCTGTGGAGCTGCTGCGAGAACTGCACCGGCTGCAGCGCTGCAAGGCTGCCGCCCACGGTGTTGATCACTGGCACTGTCTGGGACTGTGATGTGTTTAAACCTGGCCAGAGAAGCAGGACGTCAGTCAGTTGTAGAACAATGCAAAAACAAACATCGGTCTTTTTTTTTGCTCATCACATGGAGAGAGAGGTCTTACTCTGTGCAATAGCCATGACTCCTGATAGAGGCATGATGAGGTTCTGTGTCTGCTGATGGCTGTGATGGGAACTGTGGATGTTGGTCAGTGTGCTCACAGGAGGAAGTCCACCACCTGAACCTGAAATCTGGGACACAATGAAGGAAAGAAATCAAAAATGATTTCTACACCTTAACATTTATTGTAGCCTTCTGCAGTGTTCAAAGCTATGAGCCTGGATGTCTGATGAGTGTATTCGTGAACATTAATGGTCAAAGTAAAACAGATTTTGTATTTTTTAAACAAATAATAAACAGTAAATGTTGGCTCAAATCTGAATCTTTTGACATATGATAACAATGCGTTTGGGTAATCCACTCATATACAGCACACAAGCAAATATTGATAAGGCACAAAAGGTTAAAAAAAAAATCGTCAAAAATGTCACTGTAGAAGACTGGGCATATTTTGTTTTGTATGTGTGTGCATAAAATATAACAAACAGATATTTCTAGCTGCAAATTTATTTTAAAAAAGCAGCAACTGTCAAGAAAACCTAGTTGTAAGTATCCATGTATTTTACACTTTTTCCACCTAAACTAGAATCCTCCCACTCAGTGGGGCTGCGTCTGTTTGACTATGCTGCCAGTTGCCCACAGAGGAAGGACCGACCAGACACACATCTGCAGATAAGAAACTGTCAGCTCTGACCTGTAGCACACTGCCTGTCCTCGCTGTACTCATACTAAAAAGGCAGAAGTGTTATGAATTCAGAAGGAAGTTTAGATTACATGATTGTATATCTGTGTCCATAAATGGAATAGTAAAGACTTATACTCCATGCAAATGTATCTCAAACAGAATAATATGTTTTGTTTGATTTTTTTAATGCAAATCATATACCAGATGTTGAATTCTCGGCTACACCACTTCTCAAACACCATGGGTCCTAACACAGGTTTCCTTGTCACTGATCAAATATTAGACTTGGGCAGAGGGGAGTAACTCAGTTCCATCTCTAAAGTTGAAAAAAAACCTCAACACTATTGGGCATAATCAAATGCTGGCGTCATTTCTCTGGCAGAGTAAGCAATGCTCCACCTGTGGCTCCTCTTTGTAATTTGTTTAATCAATAAGAACAGAATGTTTCTTTGTCAGGTTTATTGGCTGAGTGATGAACATGCACGGTGCATTCTGGTGAAGGCTGTGTGCTAGTCCAGCCATGGCCTACCACCTCGTCTCCACCTCCCAAACAGAGCAGCACAATGTGCTAATTGTTGGCTCTTGCCAGTGGATCCATGGGAGTGGAGGTTCAGGAACCTGCTTTGTACGTTTATGCTAAATGTAGGTCTGCTCTTATCTAATCTGAGGCCATGAGGCCCAGGTGTGTTCACTCACCATCTTGGCGTCAGGTGACAGTAGACTGTGACTGGGGTCCAATCCTCCCGGAGACACCTGCTGTAGCACCGACTGGCTGGTCGCCATGGCGTTGCTACTGTGGTGACTGATGCTTGAGGAGGAGGTGACTTCACCAGGGCCCTGACTGTAACGCACTGAAAGTTAGAGACAGAGACTTAGTTTCACTTGTGTTGGCTCACAGTTGTTGTGTCACAAGGCTATTGCAGGACAGAGACATAGCAAAGCAGGCCTCATTTTTGCGCAGAATGAGCCCCAGTGTCATTCCAACCAACTCACCTGCTCTTTGACTCAGACATGGGAGGACAGAACAAACAAACACACTGACCCCTCCACTGCTGCTATCTGTGTAGCTTAGCCAAGGCCATTCACTATGTACACTCATTCACTACAGCAACCCTGCAAACTCCCATCGGACTCTCTGATCAGCACACAAATGCTGCAGATGATGTCCATAATTACGTCACTATGCCACATATACACAGCACTGTTTAGTGAAATTACAACCCCGTCACCACAGAAAATATTACCATTGTAGGTTTCTGCAAAACCAACCTGAAATATCAATGTTACACTTGACATTAAAGATCTTCTGCAATTTTTCTTTTCTTAAATAAGCCAAAGGTGTTTCATCTAGATTCCTCTACAATTTTAGGTTTAAGAAATTCTTAAATTAGGATTAGACTGTTGTCACATTATGAGTATTTTTCCACATCAGGCTTTTTGTGTATTTAACTAAACCCTGGTCTCTTTCCCTAACACTATCCAATTGTTGTCACTACCCAAAACTAATACTGAAAAATTTTAAAGGTGTAAAAATGCAGGGAAAATAAATGTCAGTGACTGTGAACAATTGGTATTTACATTCACAGGGACAATATAACCAGAAGAAATGTTGAGGAGCGCAATTTCAGTACTGAATGGGATAGAAATGGAACCTCTTCCATTAATACCATCTCTTAACTCCATGTCTAGACTACTAGTTGTCTCTCTTTGGGGGCCCGAAGGAATGCCTCACCCCCCACAACTGACAATCAAATGCCTGTTTGCTGATGCAGACCCCCTCTGATATCAACAGAGTAAACATTACACAATTACAAGCAATGTCAAACACATTCTTATCCTGTGGTTCAGCCTCACACAGACACAGAGAGCACCCCGCCCTCAGTGACAGACAGTGTTTGTACTCAGATCTCACATCTTCCCCGAGCCCTTCGTCCCTGACCCAGGTGTGACAGCCTGAGCGCCCTCTCGAAGTCGGTCAGACATGACCAGATACATTGATATACAACCACGCTGAGATAAAAGAGGGAGAGACACTGACAGTAAATGTGACAGATGAGAGGGACATTGATTTCTTGTCACTTCTGGAAACTGAAATAAGTTTTTTCTGATCTCTGGGGATAAAAAGGCAAGTTACACAGCTTCCTTTACGCTGCCAATCATCTGTCATTATATATAAGTCTAATATGTGCTGTACATTTAACTACAGATACAATAATGTTTTAAGCAGCACCATATTTCAACTCCTAAGTATCCTCCATTTTGTTCAACCTACAGACTTTATATTGTTCTCTGCAACATACTAGCAACCCCACAACACTTCACCGTGCCTTGTAAACACTGCACCAGAACAATAAAGCACTCCATTGGACTCATGACCCCCATTGCCACACAATAGAAGAGGACTCATAAAAAGGCAGTTATCTCGGAGCTAGGCGATCTCTTAAAGTGTCAGAGGGAGAAAAGGATGCTATTCAGCTCAGTTTGTTACTTTGGGTGCTGCAATAATTCCAGCCACAGGGAACCTTGAATTAAGAAAGGAAGCTTTCCAGGATTCTTTTAGTATTACTCTAATATTTGGAGTAGTATGTTTGCACTCATCATTAATTTCTTTTTATGGATGGATTACATTTCTATAGTGCTTTTCAAGGCACCCAAAGCGCTTTACGTTATTGCTCCATTATTCATTCACTCTCAAACTAAGTAGCGGTAAACTACATTTGTAGCCACAGCTGCCCTGGGGCAGGCTGATGGAAGCGTGGCACCAAAGGCCCCTCTGACCACCACCAAACATCCATGTGGGTGAAGTGTCTTGCCCAAGGATAAATAGGACAGAGCAGGATTCGAACTGCCAACCCTTCAGTTATTGGACGACCCGCTCTATCTCCTGAGCCACAGCCACTCCATAAAGCGACAATGTCCAGAGGACCTGCCCTTTGGGAGCAGGAGGAGGGCGAGAACTTTAGAAGTGGACTAGTACCAAGAAGCTTCAGCGGGTTTAAAAGGCTCTAGCTCCCTGTGGGACCCATGTAAAATCAAAGCATGCCTGCCCAACCCCAGGCACTACCTTTTGTAGTGCTGCTGCATATGACAGACCTCCTGGGTCTCTGCAGGACGTATCCAATGGCTTTGTGGTTCTCCAGGAGATACAGGACAGTGGAAAGTGCAGAGCTAGGCCATCCTTTCTGAGTGTGTTCCTGTTCTTGGTTAGCCTGAGGTGACTGAAAAGACTACTACCCACGGATAATCCCCCCTACTGCTGTATCTGATCTGGAACTTCTGAGTCTGCTGGTTTTGTCATGAGCAGGATGTAGTTCAGCTAACACAGCACTAGCTCAATTTTACAGTTCATGTCAGGTGTCCAATGAACTTTTCTTCAAATCATCAAATTATTTAATGTATTTGAACAAACTGCAATTCAATCATAGTGGAATTTCTGAAATTAACTAACTCATTAATGGAAATTCTGCTGTAAAGCTAAAACAGTTAAATAAAAGAGTTTATTGTAGTTACAGTTACTATCGGTGAAATAAATGGTGAAATGGCAGGTGCATTCTCACTCGCCTAACAAAATATGTAATCTGCCTCAAATCGGTTTCATTTCACAAAGTAAAGAACATCATAGCCGAACCTGAATGTCACACTGTTTGACTGTCTATCCAGTCGTGACCAAGTATCCAGTGAACTGAAACAGAATCAATAAAAACTCCCAAAGTAAGAGGAGTTTCTGTGATCTGACCCAGCACTGACCTCTGTCGTATGACTGTAGGTGTGGTGGCTATTCTGGAAGGGGGTTACTAGTTTTCTGTATAGGCGAAGAAGAGGTCATCAGTCCTGTCTGGCCAGAAAAGAGCCAATACCCCAGTGGACAGCTCCTGCTGCTCCAAGTCTGCACCCAGCCTCAGCAACTATACTAATGCCCATAAAGGTAAGGGGGGAGGCTTTAAAATCAGTCCTCCTCAAGGCCCAGCAGAGATAAATGAACCTAGGTTACAGTCACTGCAGTCTTCTAATACACCACAGACAATGGAGCCTCCTGCTGAGGCAGAGTATAGAGAGTAGAAGTCAGAGGAGCCCCTTATCAAAGGCCTAGGAGATGTAGTAGCAAAGGATTTTAATTGTCCATTAAGCATGCATAATACAGGCCGTGCCCTAGCAACGCAATGAGGTTCCCTGCTGGGATATTATTGTCAGGCCAGGGGCTGACACTGAAAAACAGCTGATGCTGTCGGCAGCATGCCAGCAGGAAACCTTGTAAGCAGCCAACTGAGGGTTTTGGAGGAACAAAGTGCCTCCTGCTACCAACCCTTCTCTTCTCTAGGCTTCCGCCACTACTACCTTATCGATGACCCCTCTAGGCTTTGCAACTTGAGGTCAATGCCTGGTCAGGTGTTTAAGAAAAACTCAAGCAAACAGACAATCTACAAGTGAGACCAATTTATCCCAAGGTAAAAGACCAAGCCAAGGCAAACAGTTTGTTTTCCCTCATAGCTCGTGTTCGAACACGAGTGGACAACAATAGGCTCTGACGGAGACTCTCAAATCACAGTTTTATGGCAGGTGAGTGATGGCATGGGGACAATACTCCGTGAAACCTATCAGCTTTGTTTTTATGTTGTATACACCAGGTAGAGTCAGTCAATACTAATTACTCTGAATGCAAACACCAGGTTGGGTTGAAATGGTCACAGCAATAATGTCTCGCTTGTTTTGGCAACTCTCTGAACAGAGTCATTAGCAATCAGAAAGGGAGGAGGAAATGTAGAAATGACAGCGTTATGGGAAGGTAATGTGGATGTGTCTGTTCCCCTCCCTGACCCTGGCCTGACCCTGAGCCCATCACAGGATTGCTGTCCTTTGTGTCATGCTTCTCCATGCTGACTTTGGAGTGGAGATTGCAGGTACAATGTGGATTGTTCTCAGTGTGTTTTCAAAGATCAGAATAACAATGGCATTTGCTCAGCTCACTCACTCACACTCATTGATCACTTGTGCCTTCTTTCACTGCCTCTCTGATCTCATCAACTGGCCCACTCTCTTTTTCAGACTGAATAAACTAAATCATCAGTTTCTTTGGAATATTATTCTGCATTTACTTTCATTAAACACCCTAAATTATTACTGACATATATTTTGTAGGATTATTCTGCCTATACATAAGTGAGGTATCTGTAAACATTATATTTATGCAAAGAAAAAACAGTCATCACAACACATCCATGACACTACCTGGCATCTTACTGGGAGGAGAAGAGCTGGTCTGGGGATGATGTGGTGAGCTGTGTGACAGCAGAGGGTTGATGCTATGAGTCGGCGTACTGTAGGCGTCCATGGCCAGTTTCTGTCTGAAGGCTTCCTCTTTACGCCGGTTCGCGAACCAGTTGTAGACCCGAACTTCGGTGACTAGATTAGAGCCGAGACCTTGAGCTTTGGAGGGCGACACTCCTCTCTGAAGACACTCAGCTCTGCCGGAAGCAAACATAAAAGGATGAAAAATACGTTCAGGTAAATTATAATGTGTGGTTGGATGCCTTGTTTGTCTACCTGTTGCACTCCTCCACCAGAGCTTCCCTCTCTTCTTTGCTGGGGTTCTTCTGCCTTTCATAGGCCTGGTACAGGATTTGCTGAGACGCAGGTCCCCATTTGAAACGGTTACGTCTCATTTTCTTGCAGGAGGGTTCACTGCCTACATCGTCACCAGGTGGAACCATGCCCTGACCAGACGGGTTGTACTCTGGGAAAAAAAACACCGGATCCTGATTGCCTTTGTCTGTCATATTGTTGCCAGAGCCTTGCACGGCCTGGTTGAACTCTGAAAAATAAGAAGAGCTACATTCAATGATTTGTAAAAACAATTAAAAAATAATAATAATTTACAAAAAATTA
>JAPQRQ010000006.1:25114889-25129954 GCA_037367365.1 Apogon talboti | reverse complement strand
TGGTGTGTGTGTGCGTGTGTGTGTGGGGGGGGGGGGGTGTACTAATGGAAGAAAAAAAAAAGTATAAAAACATCAGTGAAGGTTTAGAAAAAAAAAAGGCAGACAGATCTCTGAGGCATTTCATGAGTGAATGAACATTAGTGACTGTGCTTTTTTTTACTTTTACGTAATAGTCCATGAAACACAAAATACAACCAAGTCTAAAAGCAGAAAAGAGTAAATGTTTCTTTACTATTTATCTACCTGGTGATGAATTTTACAGAGGAGCTTAAAATAACATATTCAATCATTTAAACCACAGGTGTCAAATATACGGGTTCAATCAGGCCCATGGGATGAATTGGTGAAATGCAAAAATTACACTGAAGATATTAATCATTTTAGTTCAGGGGCCACATTCAGCCTGATTCAATCTCAAGTAGCTCAGATCATCATGATAACCCATAAATACTGACAACTCCAAAATTTTGTCTTTGTTTTAGCCTAAAAAAATGTGAATAAACTGAACAAAAATTAACAATATGAAATAACTTAAGAGAAGTAAGTGCAATTTTAACAATATTCTGCCTGTTACTAAATGTTTTGTGTATTTGTTGGTCCACTGTGATCTGCAGGTTGTAATGCACATGTGGAAATGGGAAGCTTAGGCATGATATTGTAAAAATTGCACTTTTTTATATATATATAAATTTTATTTTTTCATGGTTGTTCATGTTATTCACATTTTTTAAAGGACAAGTACACATTCTCATAATATAATTTTGCATTTTTCACTCTAAAGCATAGAGAAAAGGTTGGAGTTGACTTTTTTTTTTTTAAATCTGTCCTTGTTTTTTTCTGTAGCACTCTGAGATTCTTTGAATGAAAAGTGCATTACAAATAAAATCTATTATTATTATTATTATTATTATTATTGTTATTTATATATCATTATAGTACTATTTTACTGGTCCGGCCCACTTCAGATCATATTGGGTTGAATTTGGCCCCTGATCTAAAGGATTTTCTAATATTTAGTCTAACTGGTCCAATCAATGTAGTATCTTATGTCCGCTACTTTGACCTCAGTCTGTCTAAAGAAATTATTCATTAGTCCCTTGTCTTTTAATTTGTCTACTTTTTTCAGGCCGACTGCCGCTGTGTGCTCTTGTTTCTACAGACGTCCATTTACAGACATCACGTAAGTGAAGCGCAGACTGGACACGTCAGACAACACACACTCCACAGCTGAATTTGTCAATGAGAAAATAAACACTCCTACATTTCAGGTGAAGAGCTGATCACTCGATGTAGTCATGTTGAACTGGAAGTTGTGATGGTTTGATGGAGCACACAGGATGAATGTGAATTTTCTGAATGAATTACATAACATGTAACCTAGGGGTATTTCATTACATCAGCTCCGACGCTGATACATAATCTGTGATATGACACTGAACTCTAGCATCTGTTACTCATATGCCATGTGTGTCATAATGTCAGGACAGGGCCATATATATCCAATATAATATATCATTTTATTTTAATTGGCGGCAGTTGTTCAGATTTTATTACTGTAAGGTGATAGGCCTAAAATTTACTATTGAGTGAACAAATATAAAGACCAGGTTACAGCGACTTTTAATCCAATTCATGTCTTTTTCCAAAATATCTGGATCCAAGCAATTCGTTTTTGGACCTTCTATATAAATTCATAACTTTGACCCATTATTTACAAGCACATACTCCATAACTTTGCCTTTGGGCCAAAAATAAATACTTGAGATAACCTTGATGGTGCTGTATCTTCAGGGATTTGTACAGACTTTATTTCGTATTAGAGATAGACAAAATAATTGGTTTTGGCCAATTAATCAGCATTGACAAAAAGTTTCATAAACCATCTTTATCAGCAAAACTTGGCTTTGATTGAAAATGTTACAAACTGGAATTATTAACTTTGAATAATGGCTCCAAAAATACAAAAAAATTTAAAAAGCTGAAATTTTTGACAGTTAGTGCCGTGTTTATTTACTTAGGTAAAAAAGTTATTTATATCCTACAGGGACACCACTATAGGGTTATAGGACTTTTATGTTATGTAGTTCCTCGGACGTGTTTCTGGTTGTACTTTTTTTTTTTTTAACTATTATAATTTTTTTGTAAGTACCTACTACCATTATTTTCTTATTTAGGTATTTGAGTTCAACAGTTGTCTAGTTTCTAAAGTCAAAAAGTACATTTCCAGCAGAGTTTCAAATTATTTTCCTATTACAGACTACTATTATTATATTATCCATTAAAAATCCACCATCAGTTGACCACTACTTGACAAATTAGTGAAGTAGCCCTTTAACGACAGAGACATGGGTACCTAAAAAGACTGATCGACTGCTTTTACATTATAGAACACAAAACATTTTCACAGTGGAGTTAAAGCAGCATCAGTCACAATCACGACTGATACATTAGCAGGCTTTCATTCTTACATTGTAACCCAACACTAAACCAAATGATGTCACATTTACGTAGCCATGCCTCTTCTTTCTGTGAGTGAAGGTCTCACATTTGTTGCCATGGACTGTTTTTCACACAAGACCACTTGAGCCAAAAATCATTCAGAGCAGACACACAGCGAACCCACTCGAGCTGCACTGTGCACCATGCAGCTTCAGCACTTCAATGCCGACACCTACATTCAGTGTTGTTCTCTGTCACCTTGCTCTGCATTGAATTTCTATTGTCTATTGTATTACTTATTGTTACAATTGGCAGGTTTGAAACTGGCAGAGGAATAAAACAATGGCGGTCCTTCTGGAAATAAACAATTACTGTGAGCTGGATATAAATTTAAGAATGTACTGAAGTTCTTGGAAAAATTAGTACAATTAGTACCCATCAAACCTCCCCTTGACAACCATTCATATTCTAAATGCAATGAACATTCACTGATTATAGTTATTTTCTGAATTTATTGCCACTCATTCATACCTTCTTTATCATTTTTCTAGTGAGAGTTTTATAAACCTCTTGTTTTTTTTGTCTCCCCTGCACAATTTAGAGTTTTGTTTTTCTTGCTTATCTTTTTTTATTGTGCAAACAAATAAATAGTACACTATATGTTTTAAGTACATACTATATTTGGACAAAAACAACAGGATATGTCACACCTAAACCTTACAGACTTCTCATTCTTGTTGACTTGAAATGTGTCAATCATTACAGTTAATGTCAAATTAATAGTTCTTTTAAGTTTAAAGATTTACTTTTCTCTGAGTGAAAACAAGTAAAAATCAGGTTAAAACTGAAGATTTTGGAAGCATTTTAGGTAAAAGTGTCAACCATATTCATCCTTAAATGTGAAAACATATTGACTGACCATTTCAGAAATATACGGGTAGAATATGTAAAACAAATTACAATTAAAAAAAATATAAATAAGGTTCATTAGAATCAGTAAAAATGAGGCTTTCATAAGTATTTAGGCGACAACAAACAAAATTAACCCTAAAGCTGAAATGTTTATTGCAGTTATTTTTATTGTATTATAAAATGACATTTGTTGAAATCATGTCGTAGCGCAGGTCCATTGTGAATTCAAAGCGTCCCCATACTTTTACTCGATAGTGTAGATGTATCCCATGCGTTTCAGCACCGGGTGTTACTGCAAACTACAACAGGGTCTACGGCTGCTCACATTATGCCAGTCTTCTGTTAGATTAGTTGATTACACAACACAGAGAACAGCAAAGAAATAAATATTACACAGCACAAGCTCTGGTTTTACAAAAGGTTTCATTCATAGTAGAGCTGATAAATAAAATACATTTGATAAATCAAGGTTTTTATTACTGAAAATTGTGAAATATACCTAAAAATCACAGAATTGAGAATATTCCTTTCAAAAAAAATTGAAAATTCATTTACTTCTTGTAATATATTGTGAATGTGTTCCTTCAGTCACATGGCAGAGTTTTAGTCAAGAGGGCATTTTTGAATAAGTTTTCATATAGTAAGATTAATATAAGATTTTTTAAAACCATAAGTGCTCAGGTCTAATTCAGTCAGACTCTGGAGCGAGTGTTTTGCTGTGATATAACAGACTGATGGTGACACTGGCTGCTCCAAAGTAAAGTGTACATCAACTGCCTTTTAATCAGATGTGCTCATGTTAGCAAGCGACTATTCAATGTGGGAGGGGAAAAAAAAGGCCACAGTGTAATAAGTCAACAAGTAATTTTTATTTTATCGAGTTTATACGATTTTGGTTCTGTAGCAACCTACTGGATAACTCTAATGAAGTGCAATTGTACTCAAGCCGGTTACAGTTGAGAGCAATGACAGGCACACGTTTTGTGCAAATTTAACAGCATTGGAACGGCTCCTACATAAACACAGCAAAAATACATGCCAGAGGAAACAATACTAAAACAGTTTACATTGACAATAGTTAGGAAGACTTCCCTCAAAAACAATGTCAATCCAAGCGAACACTTGAGATACACATTTCACCCACTGCTGGACGACGCGAGAACAACCGAGGAAACATTCAGTCTTACACACAGCAGGAAATGTGTGGCGTTATCAACTTCATGGACCAACTCCTTCCAATCTGCCCTCCCAAACAACACTCTTCATCAGTAACAAGACATTGTGCATTAAATTAATTATATTAATATTGACATGACAAAATGAAAACCCATAATCGGTGTGCTAGACAAGAGATACACCTACTCGCAGCCGTTTAAGTCACAACTCTAAATGCCTTGTCTTTCATGTGTCTGGCAGTTGACTAGCATTGCACGAAAAATATATGTATGTATATATATATATACTGTATGAGGGTTGATGCAACTCAAAATCATAACAAGCTGCATTAGACGACAACCATTTGTTGTCAGATGTTTTATCTGAATCACCTTCCCAATGCTGCTCCATAGCGATCACTGAAAACAGACACATATCAGCTCAATCAAATATCTACACACTCAAAAGTGAAAGTTAAATAATGCAAATTATTTCGTTCAAATACAGTGAGAGATGGTAAAGAAAAACCGCAGTATTATCTTCCAAACATGCAAAAACACAACTGTATGACTGAAATCTAGGTAGGCGAGTTTGGGAAAGTTTGGTAACCAGTCTGTACTGTTATTACTTGAATGTTACAGGCAAAGGTTTGTGTGTGTGTGTGTGTGTGAGCGTTATTTGCCCCTTCGTCCTTCACAGTGAAAATTTGTGAGTTAAACTATATCACTTCGTGTCATAGCCCTGGAAAAACCTGCACTGGCCTGCGTTAGGTCCTAAATGTGGAGTGGGTTTCGAGTTCTGACTTGATTTCTAGTGGCTGCTAAAATTTAACCTATGGGAACTTTCTTCATTTCTAAACTAATAAATATTAAAGGCTTTGCAAACTTAGACAACATAACTGCTTTATATTAGAACAGGATCTCTAAACTAAAGTCATGCAGTCAGATTAAACTACGCTTTGACCTCCTTGTATCCTACGGAGGCTGTGAGTGGATTCATCGTGTTAAAGGATAAGAGCCTTCTCAACCAGCTTCTTTTCACGACTCTCCTTTAAATCTCGACATTATTTAGATAATGAATTGTTAAAACTGGTGCACACAGTACGATTTTACCATCTAAACCGACAGATGGAGTCTCATACAACAGGGTCTGGCAATGCCACTTGTGAAGGAAAGCAGATGCACCACTACATTCTAAGCTTTCCTTTATTATACAATCAAGGGCCACGTTGAATCTTTTACAACTGAGAATTTAACAGCATTAACAAAAACTACTTCAGTTGCATTCAAATGGCAACTATCGAAAAGTAAACTTACTGTAACATACATATTAAATAGTGTATAGTCCATGCAACTGCGCACGGCCGGTTTGCATCATTATGGTATGTCATTATTAGTGTATGGGAGACATCAGCCACCAGTGCATTTCCGAGTACGGTTCAGGGAGAAAAACTCCTCAACACCTCTCAGAAACCCCTCAGCCAGACTTGAAGAGCAAAATGGCCACTTGGCCCAAGTAAAAGTAAATGAAATGCTTTGTCTCGTGGGTCACGTAGCTGCCGAAGTTCCTCCCAACGATGCAGTGCCAGGTTGGGTTGTACTTCTTGTCAAACTCCTGAAATGAGAGGTTGAGAGACGGGGATTAGTCAGCGGCAGTCGAGCCCTCGCTTTGCAGGTCATATGCAGCTAGTACTTTCATTATCAATTTATCTGCCAAATTCTGTCTTGATTAATTATTTAAGCAGTACAATGGGAGGCCATGGTAAAACAATGCCAGGGGACTAGTGTAAACTGCTTATTTTAATCCTCAAATGGCTCAAAATATTGAGTTTATTATCATAACACAAAGCAAACACAGCCAATCCTGCATATTAGTGGTTGAAATTAGTGTATTTGGTCCATTGGTGTTCAAGCAGGCAGCGATTTTTCCTGTCAGGCCTTTGTTTTGCTTATTACTCACTGTTATTCTTACAAATGGTTGGCATTTTTAAATGGGTTGTACCTTTAGCTTTAACTACTTCAAAGCTAGTAAATAAGTGAACACACAGCAACACTTAACAGATCTTTTTCACAGCAGACATTTGGACTGAAACCACAGGTGCTGCCAATAGCATTAACAACGGTTCTGTTCCATTCAGTGAACCAGCATGAACCAATCCATGGCCTGAAACTGAGACATCTGAATGGGATGCAACTAGTGAAGAGATTCGCACCTGTAGGTTTTCTGCCTAAACACGTCAAATATGTAAAAAAAAAAAAAAAAAAAGCTGTGTGCGTTTCTAAGCGCAATTTTGCTGAAATAAATAAGTGATTTACCATAATTTATTCAAGGCAGTTTGGATAAAGCTTTGATCCAGTTTCATCCAATTAGGCATCTATCATAATCCTCAAATCTGTATTTCTGGCTTGTATTCACACCCAAATTATCATCACTATTTTACACAACTCATTTCTCTTGTAACATGTTGCTTGTGCTTGTTATAGGTTTTAATATTTCACTACATATTGCCTGATATGTTCCTTGTTTCTATATTTGAGTAATTAATTTGGAAATTATAGGTTTGGTTGCAAGAACAAGCAGCAAAGTGACAAATCCATGCAAGATGTCAAGATGTTTGTGGGACTCATGATGACCTCAGTGCTTCCAAAATTCTGGCTACAGGCCTGATCATCTCAACAGAGACCAAAAATAGATCAGAAAATAGAAAGCCTCTGAATCTGCACATCATGATGTAAGCTTAAAGAGCTCCAGAGGGGAATGCCAACACGGATTCATCCGCACACGCGCACACACACACACACACACACACACACACACTTCGTCTTACCTTCTTGATGTAAGCTGCAATGTCCTTCTCTATGTTGTACTTCTCCATGGCCTGAGTGGCACAGTCCACGGCGTCCTGCTGCATGTCCTCGGACATGTCTGCGTTTTTGATCACAGCTTTCCTGTCAGTCATGATGGGGATGGTGTCGGATCCTGCTGAGGACGAGGGGGAGAGCACGCTCACTTGGACGTACCGCACTGGAAATGAACACCGCACGTGGTGATGGGAGGTTTAGGCCATACACCGGATCATCGCGGTACGCAAACATCCATCATTACGCACACAATTGGCTCGTTTATCACCCTCTAGATATTTGCACTGATTCGCTACAATAACTCGTGTTTGTGTTATTTATTTTTACATCCCCCTGTGGACGAAAAATTACTTGAGCGTTGCATAGATTGGCTGCGAAACTTGATACAGGTGGAGTTAAATTACTTGGCAAAATCACTTTCCGATAAAAGCAGCCCCTGCGTAATGGGCGCAAAAGTGTCAAAACGTATCTATTAATCATGTGTTCTGGCTAAAGTAAACGATGGCAGTGGCAATCGAAATGAATTAAACCGCGTACAGTAAAAGATCATAATGAGGGAGACTCGGATCAAAAAATATGTGAAGACATGCAAGTAAATGTGCCAGTTCGGAAATGAGCAAACTCACCGCTCTTGGCCTACTTCAGCACGCTTCTTTCAGATATTAGGTGTTTCACCCGGACACAGGGATGGTTTTGATGATGCTGCGGCTAATTGCTTTTAAAAGATTTACACAATAAGCATGTAGGTTGGCTCTCCGCTGCGCTCCGACAGCTCCCCGCCCTCTGCTGCATGCTGCGCCCTGCGATTGGCCGAGCCGCAGCCTCCCCGTGTGTTGCAAGCGTTTTTCTCCAGCTCCTGTCTGCCGGCATCTTATTTCATCCCACAATGCATCATTCACAGTATACACCACTGACTGTGGGATAAAGGAAACGAGACCTTGGCAGTGGGTAGGTATCAGTATGTGTGTATCCGGGGTTTACATCAGTCACAGCTGAGACACAAGAGCTTTAAATACTCAACACATGCTGCATTTTATCATCTTGTACTGATGCTTTTAATAGAAATGTTCCTCTTGGAGATATAAATATGTGGCAAGAGCTTCAAAATCTTGTATTTCAGACATGACATGAAATCATACTAAAATAAGACAAACTGAAAATATAGTTGTTTTCAAAGTGTTTTATTGAAAATGCTAAGAGAAAAAAAAAGATTAAGCAAAATAAGGATACAAACTACTCCCAAATAAACCCCCTTCCCAAATACCCCAATTTTAATTCCTTCATACCAGGCATCTACGATTCCATCCTTTGATCCAACTTCCTGGTCCTCAGTTTCGTTTTCTTGTAAAATAAAGCCATTTAATCACTGAAAAACTTTAAGATAGGCAGGAGGGGGGCTACTGAAAGAGTTGCTCTGGGAATCCAATAATTAGTTCTGAAAAAAAAAAAAAAAAAAAAATCAACTCATTTGAATCCTGGAAAACTGATCCCGCTCCGAGCATCCATCCTTGCCTATCCCTTTCCTAATCGATCCACTCATCCAGCTCCAAGGATTGGGATCCACTGAGCCACTCCTCCAATCAAAACCTTGAAATACCAGGAAGAAAATCAGAGGCAGACCGTTAGAATAAAATGTCAAGAATTTGGGCCTAATTTTCCATGTTGAGCACTCATGTCAGATCAAGAAATAAATGCCAGAGTACAAGAACTGTCACTCCCTGAAGTTATAAAACATTTTACCAATGAGAACATTTAAGTTAAAAGTGGGCAGTTTTTGCAACAGTGGTGATTAAGATTTTTACATATGACAGAAAAGATGTTACACTTACATCACAACACTTGTTCTAGGACTGCTTATTCTGTCACAGGCCAGAGTAGCATGTTAAAATGTATTCTATAACAAGTACAGCACATATGGCTTCATTAAATATGACATGCATGATATGACAACCTATCAAAACGTTCAATTTATGGAATGAAGCGTACCATTGCCTCGACCTGATTCCTCCTCAATTAGATGTCCTATCCTGACCATACAAATGAAATGTGCTCCACAATGGTTTTATTCCAAATCACTTTAATCCTTCTCTTCAGATGTCTAAAGGAAGACACAAGGGTAAAATACAGTTAAGCATTGGGCTCCCCATTGAAAAAGCCCACCCCAAATATCCAATGAGAGAGGCTTTAAGGAAAAAAAAAAAAAAAAAGAGAGAGAGAAAACAAAACTCAATTTTTAACACTTTCAAAAACATTGAGTAAATCTTATTACTACTCAACACTTTTGAAGTTCAACACAGCATGATTTCTACTGTTCCAAAAATTGAGAAGACAGAAAAGAGAAGGGGAGAGTGGGAGGGTAAAAAAAGGGCAAGTAGCTCGAAAAGGGTTGAGGTGGGGTGGGACGTGAAAGAAGGGTACACCTACATACCAAGATCATCAACAAGGACATCGGGACATGAAATGCGAAAATTAAAACTCAATAGCTGACATCTGGAGAACTAATAAGAGGTAAAAACAGGAGGGTATACATCAAAAGGAGAAAAACATCAATGGTAGAAAGATTTAGGAACGGGAGCGAGAGCGGCTGTGACGTGGTGAGTAGCGGGGCGATCCTCTGCCACGGCCTCTGGAATTGCTGCGGCTGCGACTGGCGCTGCGACTGCGGCTCCTGCTCCGGCTGCCGTGGCTGCGGGAGCGTGATCTTCCGTAACTTGGGCTGCGGGGACCGTCTAATTTCACACGAATGTAAGCAGTCTCTCCCTGGCGGACACAAGAGAACTTGACATTGAAAAGGCAACCTTCCCCACAACGTCACTTCTTATGGTGGAAAGTACCATCGATGGAAATGAGGGCCAAAGAATGCGACAAGCACGCAGCATCCCTTCAAGTACTCACCTCAACACAGCAAAGACACATTTTCCATGATAATTAATCAAATCAGTGCACATACCTCATGTGAGCGGAATTTGGTGTTGTCCAGCTTTCGAACAGCATAGGTCATGTCTTCCTTGCGCACAAATTCTACAACTCCGGTTCCATCTCTGTAAACATCGGCATAGCAAACGTCTCCCGCTTCCCGCATGTGGTCCTTCAGATCCTGCCAGCTGCCGCTCTGAGGGAGCCCTGAAAATTTCAATTATTCAAGATTACAATTGTTTAGCAAAGAATTGTTAAGTTTACTCATGAAAGCTCACCTGTGTTTGAGGATTTAACGAAACGAGAGCTTGAATCAGTTTCACACTGATGCAGTTATGATTCAAAGCAATTCATGCAAATAGACACTCGATATTGTTCCACAATATGTCTATATTTATTTAATATGGGCTGTGAGTTTTACTTAAGTGTTACTTTTTAGAAGCACAGTATTCTGGTTTTCAGTTATTATACTGAGTATAACTTTTACAATAGCGTTTTTTTTTTAGTTTTCCACTTCAACCAGTGCACACAAATAACTTGCAGTTCTTTCTCCCTGCAGTTTTACAAAGTTAATACATCACTTTTAGAAGCGTCAATAGAAGAGGCTTTAACATTGTGATATTTGACAGTAATAACTTATTATCTGATAAATACTTTTCCGCTTCTTGCAATCCTTTATTATGCCTCCCTGAAGTTAAGTGTGTTGCATGGATAGTTTTCCAGCCAGTGTAATTACAGACAGACAATGACTGTGGTGATTGTGGTTATATTTTATCCACATGAATGTAATGACTGACAAAAGTCATCCATGCACATACTCTTACTCTGCAATCTCTATGTCCTGAGTTTTATTAGCACTGGTTAATGGATAGCAATCGGTTGCTAAAAGTACAGCCTATGGTAATAACTTTATGGCAGGATAACCTAATAAGCTTGTTTACCTGACACAACGACCCTGTACTCGGATCGCCTGGATGGGGGTCCGTATCTGCCTCTGGCGGCTCCACTCGCCGCTCCAAACCCGCCTCTGGAACCTCTGCCGCTCCGTGGGAACTCCACACGCAGTCTGTAGCCGTCGTAGTCATAGCCATCACGTCCATAGACTGCATCATCTGCGTCCCTGCAGAGATACAATACTGTTTAACATTAACAGGTAGTGACTTGCGAGCTGTCACAAACATGCACAGATGTACACTGTTGTGGCAGCCATGTTGGTCACCCATTAGCGTTATCTGGTTTAGGTTCGCTAATCGGCCTAACTTACGCACACTCAACTAGAGCAGTAGTTTGTATCTGTTACAAGTGTGAGATAAAACGAACTTTTAGAGCAAGTGTTTCAGGACACAGTCAAGCGAAAGGGCGCGCCGACATGTCTCAAAGCCAGAAAAATTCTGGAATAGATACATATCCCACATAAATACAGGCACTTAACGGCAAGTGTACAGCGTGCAAGCAAGTGCGCCCATAAACGAAGTTAAATGTGCATTTCCGGCGGTGGATCATAAATGTCCAAGTGCACAATTGAAAACAAATCAACGCATGTTTCATTAAGGAAATGCGATTGAAAATGTCCAGTTGAGAGATACGTTAGTGCATGTGTTGGTTAGCAACACAATGGGGCTGCTCTGGCCCAACGTGCTAAGTCCTCACCTGGGATCTTCAAATTCAATGAAAGCGAACGGCGGCCCCCCTCTGCGGTTTTTCAGGTCGATGTCTCTAATCGTTCCATACTTGTAAAACACATCTTCCACGTCTTTAGTGCGAATATCAGGAGGAAGATTTCCCACATAAATTCGGCAGTCGTTGTTCCCAGCAGGGCCTCGTACAACACCCGACATCGTAGCTATCGTTTAGCTAGCTCGCTGCTAAAGCTAACGATCTATTTGCCAAACCCTAAACGAATGGCGGACTCGACAGGGTTACAAGTCGTAGGTTGGAGAGGAGAAAAAAACCCAAGTGTGCGCCGTTGTACTATAATACGCGGGATACTTAATTTGGACACAATAGTCCCGACGCGTCGCTCACTACCCGTGTTTTCTTGAGTAACCGCGCTTCTTCACCAGACATCCAGCACACCGGAAACACTGGAGCCAGAAGTGACGCATCCGCCAAACGAAATAGTCCGCCCTTTCACCAGGTGTAGTGATAACAGGCGCTCTGATAATAATAGTAACTCGACACGTCAACTGAAATAAGGAGATCCGGATTATTTTTATGTAGCAATTTGTTTTCAATAAACTATAAATGTCGTATAAGTCACATTTGTAGGGATTTTTGCTCCTACATTTGCTTGTAAGTTGTTTACAGCAGCTATAAAGTGCATATAACACATCAGTTTCCTTTGGAACATAAAAAGAAGGAAATAAATGTTGCTATTCTAAACATTAGAACAATTATTATTAGGCTAAATTCTATTTTTTAACTTCAGCCCTAACACTATGCCATAACACTGATGGCAAAAACAAAATGTTAACACTATGTACAATAACCTCTCAATACTTAATAGCTCGCGCAATAATATGTGCAATATTCATTATATATTTGACAAGTGCAATATACCCTCATAATTTTCTATTACTACTGATCATGTTTACAATGTGTATATTTTCATCAATGAAACAGTTTTGCTACTAATTCCTTGTTTATAGCTTTCACACCTCATTGTAGCATTCATGATTTATTTATGATATTTTTCTATTTTGTTTTTTTTGTATTATTCTTGTACAACTCTGTAAGTACTTTCTATTTAAGACTAGACTGTTGTTTCTTTGGCTTTTAACTTTTTTCTTGACTCCAAGACAGCACTACATAAGAATTCCTCAGTGCCTGGACTGTTTGTTTGTGCACAAATGGAGAATAAAAATCTTGAAACTTAAATCGTGACACTTTCATGTAGCAGATGAGGCTACTTTTGGTAAACAATAACATGTAGTACATAATACTGCTGGTTGTTTATGAACAGAGCAGAAAGACATGCTAAAAAATCAAATTCACTTGACATGAATTCATCTGAACATACATTTTTATTATCTGCGTGTTTACACATCAACTGTCAGTATTAGACTATTGCACAGATATTACTATTCAGAGTTATAACATACATCACCATCACATCAAGGCTTCAGATGCAAACTAGCCCTAAGCTAAAACTGCTGCAATATTTTAAATGGTGCATTTCACTGATAATTAAATAAACTAAACTCAAATTATCCACAAGCTTGCATATATAGATAAGGTTTACACAACCAGAAGACACTTCAGTATAATAGCTGGGAAATGTGTCACTTAAATTATCAGTGCATTATACTTAACTCTGCTGTAAAAGAAACATATTTATAATCTGCAATCACATTTAATTTATATAGATGCAATATTTGAAAGCTTACTTGTCAGAGTCAAGAGATTACATTCATAACAAAAGTGAAGCAACAACTTTCATTCAGTAGTCTACATGCATATTTAGAAATACCCAAGGCCATGTTCTGATTGTCCATTTGTCAAGGCAAGATAAACAAACTGTTAGTTGTTTTCATGTCACAATGATTGTGAAAACCTCAAATATCATAAGTTAACCTACAGGTCCTCTGTAATGTTATGGTAGTGGAAAAACAAAGCTCAGAGAAACAAGACTTTTTATATCATTCAGTATGCATGGTAGGAACCATAGATGCGCTGTCCAGACTCAGCGTAGTTATCACTGCTGGTGTACTTCCCCTGACATGCCAGACTGTTCACCTGTAGACAGAGAAGAGAGTAAACAAGCAAGAAAACACAAAAAACACAACCAGTGCTTGTTTATGTAAAATATTATATTATGAATCATCTAGAAAATGCCTTGGACATGCCTCTGCTCTCTTAATGAACTGCTCAGTGGCAGCTTTCTCATTCTCTTTATGTCCTCGCCAGGCCCTGAGTGCTGAGGCCTGCAGGGCTCGACCAAAGGAGAAGGTTAGGATCCAATGTTTAGCCAGAGGGCAGTTGTTGATGGCATTAAGGTGGACAGAAGCCTCCTCTTCACTCTGACCGCCTGAGAGAAAAGCCACTCCTGTTGGGAACAGAGAATATAACTTCACCCTCACCTCTTTATTTGCATTTCAAATATTTTTATATAAAAGTCTCAAACAGCTCTATGGCTCACCCGTGACTGCAGGAGGAACAGTGCGGCGTAAGGCGGTTATAGTTGCCATAGCAACCTCTTCTGGGCTGTACTTAGTGGGACAGCTGTGTCCAGGAGTGACCATGTTGGGTTTAAGCAGAGTGCCTTCCAGGTACACATGGTGGTCGGACATGGCTTTGTACACTGCAGCCAGAACCTGCAGTCCACAAAAAGACAATAGT
Source organism: Apogon talboti (assembly GCA_037367365.1). NCBI lineage: Eukaryota > Metazoa > Chordata > Actinopteri > Kurtiformes > Apogonidae > Apogon > Apogon talboti. Next base: position 25,115,333 of record JAPQRQ010000006.1, on the reverse strand, counting down.
GTGTTACTTCAAAATACTTTTGTTATTATTAGTGCTGGATAAATACAACAAGTTGGACCACGCATGCATAGAGACAAACCCACCTTCTCAGTGACATATTGGCAGCGTTTCAGATCATGATCGCCATCAGGCAAAATCTCTGGCTCTATAACAGGCACAATGCCATGCTGCACAGGGATGAGAAAAAATACACTGATGTATCACACTGAATAGACATGTAGGCAGGTTATTAGATTATACTAGATACGAGGTGGTGCTACGCAGATGGCAGCCTGCTATAACACCTGCTCTGTATTGTCAGATTCTGATTATTGTTTATGACTTTCCATTATGATGTCAAAATTTGCTTTCTTGGGATTTATAAAATTCTTATCTTATCTTATCTTATCTTATCTTATCTTATCTTATCTTATCTTATCTTGTCTTGTCTTGGGCTGACCTGCT
>JAPQRQ010000006.1:25080721-25114789 GCA_037367365.1 Apogon talboti | reverse complement strand
TCTTATCTTATCTTATCTTATCTTATCTTATCTTATCTTATCTTATCTTATCTTGTCTTGTCTTGGGCTGACCTGCTGACAGATACTGGAGTAACGTGCAAGGACATTTGCGTTTTCTGTGATAGCCAGTTTAGATGGATTGACATCACTGATCTTGAGCACACAGCGCCACTTTGCGAAGATGGCCCCATCCTTTTTATACTGCGCACAACGCTCTGACAAACCATCCAGACCTATAGATGACATTTAGAGAAGGTGAATAAATGATCTTGGTATTTAGTGATGTGTGTTGATATGGATAGGAGCAGTTATTTTACTTCAATTAGTCCCACCTTGTGTAGTAGTTTCTCCACTGGTTCCTGCCAGAGGGACAACACCCTTGTCAACCTAAGTAGAGAAGTTTGTCAGTTCTCATATAAAGAAATGCATTTCAAGGCATGCGAGAAATATAAAGTAAACAACACTGCCCACCTTGACACCAATCATGATGCCTCTGTCTTTGATCATTTTGACAAATGGTACGCCATTATCAGAGTGCTGATACAGCGTCTCGTGAAAAAAGATGACTCCTCCAATGCAGCTGTTGATACGATCATCCGCACTGAAGAGGATCTGCCGATACTGTCTGCGGTTCTCCTCAGTGTTCTCCACTCCCACCTGGGCCAGCCGCTTGGCCATACTGCCTGTAATTAACATATGATGTGCATACGTGTAGTTACTGCCCACACAGAGCACTCTAGACTCTCTTATTTCATAGGAAACAATAGCAAATAGAACATGTTTTACGGACCCACAGACTCATCTGCAGCCAGAATGCCTTTCCCTGGAGAAACTATGCGTAAGGCAGTCTCATGTAACTCCCTCTTCTGTGCCTCGGAGAGGGTAGGGAACTGGTGCGTCATCCTGAGACCGTCTGGTGCCTTTGGTAGAAGATCCAACTTTATAATTGCATTCTTTTCTCAGTTACAACTCAAAACACAGAAATTAAGAAAACATTACCAGTATTTTCAACATTTCAAGTTCCTTAGCTTTTTCTTCTTAAAATGCAGACACATTTTGCTCCTTGTTTCATTTGCATTAGATCTCAACACTAACTAATCACATTCTACAGATGTTACATTACATCACAGATCATAGTAAATGCATGATCTTGGAGATATTTGAGTGGAGATACTTTTAGCAATGAAAGAGCGCTTAAATCGCTCATGTTACCATGTATTATTGAGAGTTGAAGCCCACAAACAGAGAAAAGCATTAAAGTTCTTACCTGATAATAAATGAAATCAAATGCGTCTTGTCCAATAATGTGATGAGCACTGACAGAAGCTCTCTGTCAGCTCTAGTTTGTATTGAGCTCAAGTATGTCACTCCTCATGAGCCCACACCTCTAGGCGGGACGTGAACGCCCACTTTTGCCCCATATATATCACTTTTAGGTATTTTGATGAATCATTTTTCTATTTAAATATAGAAATATTTGTTGATGTGCAACTACTTGTTTTTCATACAGAGGTGATCAAATAAGTTTTTTTTCAATCAGCTGCCAAGAAATATATCATAAACAGGCTTTTAACCTGCAGCTTTGTGCATTTGGAAATGACTGGAAGGTTATGTCTTCAGCCATTATCTCACTTTTACATATTATATTCACTTCACTCTTAATTTTTGTTTTAATTCTATGACTCAAACCAAAAAACACTACTCTATATTCCTACTTATTTTTAATCACTAAATTATGCATTCTGTCATAACATCTATACCTCCACAACCTAATTTAAGCGTTGAACCATAACCCATGGCATGCTATTTTTAATTCAATTAGTAAAATGTGCCTTGAGGAAACTTTTTACTCTCCTGATAATTTGGTCTTCACCCTTGAATTCACAAGGGTGTTTTAGTCTCAGAGCAATTCATGTACTCCACGTCTTCCCTGGTGAGCTTTAATCTGTAAAGATTATGAGGGAACATCCTAGAAATAGAAATCATTTCCAGGTTCCAGTCAATGTAAATTAATATGGCAATATGTCCCAAATTAGAGCCGAATGAGGTCGGATACATCAATTATTTTGAACGGGAAAAGTTTTTTTCCTCCTTTTATGTATCACGCACATGTCACATATAGACTTGTTTATAATTATATACTGCGTCTGGTTAAGGGCACTATAATATAATTACATGCAATTAAGTGACTTCTGTGATCCTTGATATGAAGCACTTCTGATCTGATTTATTTATGGTTAGGACTAAACTAAGGAGTTTGGTCCTGGATCCCAGATCAGTGGAGGATCACAATCTTGTTATCAGACATGATACACTAATCAAGCAGGTCTGCACATATGCAGATATCCTGCTCATTTTACATATCAGCTGGAAGACTCATCTTGAATGTCAATGTTCACGCCTACATCATAGGCTGTATTTCTTACAGAGGTGTAGTCCAACAGATTATGGTTTAATTTTACCTGACTGTTCTAGAGTAGAGAGCTTAATCAGATATGAAATGCCAGCACGGTTTGGAAATCTGATGGTACAGTACAATTATAAATCGAGCTTTCTCCCCTGGTATACACTGCATTGAAGGTGATGGGGAGGAACGAATACCAGTCCCTATAGTCAATGTATGAGCAGCCTCTTCTGAGGCAGCCTCAGAGAATATTTACAGGTTCATCACAGAGAATATGAGCTGTTACCCTCTGGCAGAAGATACAGAAGAGTAAACTAAAAAACTCATTTGTGCCTACCTCTATTAAACTTTTAAGTAGTGTTGCTTAAGGTGATCAGGTCTCTGCAATAAACTTTTATGGTGTTTTGACTGCGTTGGGTGTGCAATATGTACTGTCTTGTAATTATATGAGTGTGCAATATTTGTTATGTATTTCTATTATGAGATGTGTGCCCATATGTGTTTTTTCATTCTTCCATGAGAGTGTGCAATATCTATGTTATGATTGGCTTGGCTGGTCCATTTTTTGTCCATTTTAATTAACTGTGGAGTGCAGCACTTGAGTTCAAGACACATTTTTATCTTGGGACAATAAAGTATATTGTATCACATAGTTTTGCAGTAGAAAGTATCACGTTAGCTTGTTTAGGAAAGACAGTGCCCAGGAAACTGCATGTTTTCTGTTGTGTGGTCCCTTATGTAATGTTCCTGTTTGGTTAGACTCAGTAGGAGAGCTCTCTGGCATTTCAAGGGACTCCTCTCTTCTCCATTGTGGGTCAGTGTGTCTCTGAAACTAGATATGGGTCACTGGACTGCCTGCCACTATACAGCCACAACACAGACATGGTGGACCTGTCTAAGACAAGGGCCTGAGAGGGAATTCAATGTCAGGAGGCAGCAGGAGGAGGAGGAAGAGCAAGAGGAGGAGGAGCCAGTGCACTCCCCATTCAGGAGATACAGTTTTAAATAGATAGATGACTTCAATAAGTGCAGCAATTATACATGGCTGCCTCCGCTGGGGCCTGCGTTTTTTTCTCTGTTACCTAATTAAAAACATTTAATAGTGATACTTTATCTGGTCCTCAATTTTCTGTCCTATTAAAGTTGTCCTCAATAGGCTTGTGAGTGATTCTTTAAATAGGTCAACCCAAGGCTGAAAGTTGGACAAAGCGTAGTCTGGTACCACATTTATAAGCTAACAGATTTAAAATAAGCTCCTCAGTAGGTGTTTCACCATGCACCAGTAATTACATACAACAGAAGAGATTTCTAAACTTTATCCTAAAAAATTTGACATCACTGATATAAACTGCTGAACCATTTAGCATTTGATTCTGGTCGGTGTTTTAGACGTCCATGTAAGTTCAGTTGTCATTGTTATGATATTTCAACCAGATGATTCTTGTTGCTCTTTCCTTGTTTAACTGCAATGTGTGAAGAGTTACTTTTACCAGAACACCTGAAAATGTGCAAATGTTTGTGCATATTTCTATTGGCATCCACTTTACTGCAATCCATTTCACATATCTAAGCTCCATTTACACTTAGATAATTTAAGTGGAGGTTTTCATGATCATGGAGTCTTAAAAAGAATAGTTTTTACAGCTGGATATACACAAATACACTGTCAAAAACAAGTTGCCACCTTGATTTAACAGGACAGATCCTTCACTTGGATGATTTCTGCTGTGATTTACATGTTTCAGCTGAAGTAAGTAGCTTCTAATTTCTGAAACAATCATCCATTTGTAGAGAATATAAAGATTGGACCGTTTCAATGGAAAAAGATTATGTGGTTTGATGAGTCCAGATCGATCCTGTTCCAGATTGATGGGCACATCAGGGTGAGAAGAGAGGCACATTAAGTGATTACTCATCATGCTTAGTGTCTACAGTACAAGCCTGTGGGGGCAGTATTATGACCTGGGGCTGCTTCAGTTGGTCAAGTCTAGGTTCAGCAATGTTACGAGTCCATGAAATGAGGTCAGTAGAATATACTGAATGACCAGGTCAAAACATCAGTGGACTTTCTTCTTTATATTCCAATTTGACAACACCAGGATTCAGGATCACATTGTGAAAGATATGAATTGGACAACATAGAATCCAGACCTGAACCCCATTGTGAATATTTGGGATGTGATGGAGAAGACTTATTTAACCTTTATTTAACCAGGTAAGTTGGTTGAGAACTGATTCTCATTTCCAATAACGACCTGGCCAGGAGGCAAAGGTAATCAAAGCTAAAGGAGGTCCAACAAAATATTATATGTGCCATGTTTTGGCCGAGCTGTGTATATCCCAGTGTTACTCAAACAGTTCAAGAAAAAACATACAACAGATTACACAGAAACACAAAACAGTGGAAAATGTTTCCTTTATCAAATCAGATTCATTTCAAAATTTAAGGCTAAACCTTCTCATGAGGTATTTTCATTTTAAGCTAATTATATCCACATTAATTTCTACATATGATAACAAACATTTAATAGGAAATTGTTAAAATAATAATAGTTGGCAGAAGAACCATAGTGTATAAAAAACTGTCCATGCAACTTTCTCACACAAGAGGTATTATGTAATAGGAAAAATACTACTTTTTGGTAGTTTTACTCATTTCTAGCCAGGTCCTTTCTTATGCTTCACAAGTCTGTTCTGCAGTTTGGCTCAGATCCACGTTCGCCAAAGAGGGAGACAATTCAGAGGGCGCTATCAGAGGCTGAAGGATTCTCTCGCAGTCAAAGTTATCAAACTGGTCCACTGAAAGGCCTCTCCTGGCTTTGGCCGACCAATCAGGATGGGTCCTGAGCTCCAGGATGACTTCAACAGGTGCCCTCTGGAGGATCTGAGGGTCAAATAAAGTACCACGAAAGAAGGCCTGCATTTTGAAACACTCCAGGTTACGAAGGCGGTTCACCGGGTTCTTGCACAAAAGCTGCATCGATAAAGAAACAGACAAGAATAGTAACTTGTAATTAGTATTTTAATTAATAAGTAGTTTAATTAAGAAAGATCACAGTGATATAATTAAACTGACAGACAGAATTAGCAAGACAATGACTTGACAGACCTCAGTGAGCAGTAAGGTCAGCGCGGTGCTGCAGGTCTGGGGTGGGACATAAGAAAATTCTCTGACCTTGTTAAACATGGTGTTATGGTTGGGCTCTGCAGGCACTGGAAACTAAGCACGAAAACAGACGCTTACCAAAGCTATAAACATATACAAACTAAACAAAGTAGATTAATATTGAACTGCTCTCACCTTTCCAGTCACTAGAGAAAACAACATAACGCCAAGGGACCACCAGTCAGCAGCGTGGTTGTATGGACCCCCGCTTAAAACCTCAGGCGCTGTCCAGACAAAACAGGAAAAGAATCACAAAGACATAACCACAAGCATAAACAACACTGAGAGGCATTATATGTGGTATTGATTTTCCAAATTCTCAACTACAGGGGGAAACCTCGTACCAGAACACACTTAGAACGACCAAAACCACCAAAGAATCAGTGCTATGTATATGTATGCTCATTGTAACTACACATCTGAATTATGATATCATCAAGTTTTCTCCTTCAAACAAAAACTCATTGCCAGTAATTCTAACAGATGGTCAAATTAAATTGTGTCTCATAATCTTCAGGTGCCTGTGTCAGATGATAGATTACATTATAGCTGTTAGCTTGGTTTAAGAAGATAATGTCCACACCTGGGCAAACAGTATGTAACAACTTTTCAACATCGAAAAAATAAGTTTACATTCGCCAGAACTTGTGCTTTTCCCACCGTTTATACTTTAATGATATTAGACTTTAGTTATAAAAACGGATGAATGTGCCATGATTTACAGTTTTTACCCCTCGGCCAACTTCAGGACGAAAGGGGTATTGTAATCATTTTGTCATCTGTCCTTCTGTCTATCTGTCCATTCTGGCTGAGGAATATTAGTGCGCAGCATGTTATTTTTAAAGTAGTTAACAGCTACGTAGCGTACATGTTAGCAAACTGAAAATTTCTGAAAGGAATCACATGTCTGAAGCAAAGTCGACTGTTAACCGTTGATAGGATTTCGTTCATTTTAATACATTGGCTTAAGATCATTTCCAATTATTTATATTACAGACAGATAGTGACAGGTATTGCACTTTGCCTTTTTGATCCTATTTGAGTTTGCTAAGCTATTCACCCTACTCATAAGAAAGCTTTTCCACGTGTCACTGCTGTCAGGTCAGTCATCACTTCAGTCTGGCATCACAGTAACATAGTGGCTTTCCTGCAGCTGCAAGATGCTCACCACTGTTGTGAGTTTTTTTTAACCATGTGTGCATTTCTATGCTTATTAACTTTCATTTTCAAATATCTTTGTGACATCTTATTGATGAATTTACATTTTATTTGTCTTTTTCCAAAGAAATCTCTTCTAGTGATCTTGTTTGGCTATCTAAAGTGAATCATTATAAACAGACTAGCGTGTTGACCCGTGGAGAACCACAGGTTCTACATCCTCTGATACACTTCACTCCTTTACATTCTTGGGAAATTCCACTGACATTTACAGTTGAATCACCTCTCAGCTGGCATGCCTATTCCTGCACATGAAATCTGACACCATGGCAACATGGCCCTATTGTGTATCTGTTGCTAGGTAACCCACTTCAATGATGAAGTAAATTGCACCAGCATTTTCAGTTGAATCACCTCTCAGCTGGCATGTCTGTTCCTGCACATGAAATTTGACACCATGGCAACGTGGCCCTGTTGTTTATCTGTTGCTAGGTAACCCACTTCAATGATGATTCTGATTCATTGTGATTGTAAGGCTATTGTATTCCAAAATTACTAATATCTCCCAAAATATTGGTCCTATCAACTTGCCATTTTCACCAGTCTGATCCTTGATCCAAAATACATTAGTACTCCCAACGGCAAATGCCAGCTCTGTCTGGTTTTTGAGTTAGAAAGCAGACAAACATACACGCACGCACACAGAGGTCACTTGGCTTTTAATATATAGATGATTACTATAAATCCTACAATGTGAAGTATGTGTACAAAGTGGACCTATGACCTGTTTTCTGTCTTTCATAGATAATATTGAGTGGCGTAAAGCCTGATATTCAGTGTTTCACCACATGCTGTAGCCTTTTTCATTGCCCCTTGTGTCCAAAATTCAAACCCACAAAGAGGTCAAAGACCCAGGTTCACATGGACGTCCACTTAAAAAATTCTATTTTGTTGACAGGCAAGTACACATGTGGATACTTGGAAGCATTGTTGTTATAATTAACTTTACCTGTTTGTGTATGCATCATTAACACATATTTTATTTGTCCTTAAAAAAACACATAACTAAAGAACTGAATTTTTTTAATCCTGCCTGATGTCTGTCTCCTTCTTTAAAGGGACAAAAAACAGGTGGAAAGGGACTGCTAAATAACACAGCAGTGTGGATTACATAACGAGCTGACCCGTATGGTGTCTTACTTGTGTTTGAAAAAGGAAAACTGATCATTTTAATTATGTAGATATATTTTCAGGAAGAGGAGCAGCAGGCTAAGGGTGCTACTGTTACAGACAGTGAGACACCAGTGGATGAGCTAGTCTTGTTTGCCAGCAATTATTTGTTGGACAACATTGGTGCAGCATTGGAAAGATCATTTTTCTATGTGTTATGTTTAAAGAACACATGTGAAACTAGAATCCTTCAGGACTGCAGACGTGCAGCAGAGTGGGTGGAGGCCAACATGCACCTCTTTGCTGCCCGAGTTGACCTGCCTGATGTGCTGTGCATGGGGGAAGACACTGAGGCTCTGGTATGCAGTGGATGAAGAGGACAGGGAGGCAGTCTTGGAGCCATTCAAATTCATTTTTAGAATGTTGAGGACTTGTGGATATTTACTGAGGAAACTTTGAACAAAAGAAAATATCTAGGTTTCTGGGAATGCAGAGAAGAAATGTGATTTGAAGGAGAGTGTGTGTTTTTTTTGTCTTTGATCTTTTCAATTAAAACAATATAAGGCAACAGAAGGGTTGTTTCTTACATTATTTTGTTTCTTTATGCACTATACACTTCAATTTGTAAAATGCCACAGTATAGACCTTGCTCACCACATTGTAATTGGAAATGATAAGCTTTTTTTAGAAAACATTAAGAAAAAAACAAGCATCACTTTTTTTCTCTATTGTAATACAATGGGTGCTATTTTGTCCCTACAACATAGGGAGGATAATATTACAGATAGAACATCCAATATACGTTCTTTTCTGGCATAAATATCTATACCGGTTAGGGCATAGATTAAAAGTAAAAAGAAAAATGCATATTACATTAATTTTTTTCACATTTTCCCTCATAAATGCATCAGGAGAAAATTGTTTCCCCATACAGCAGTTTGCAAGAAAATAAAAAATTGTCAGGCAACCATGGCGTTAGTTTTCCTCACCATGGGAGACCCTGGCAGAGTAATTCACTACTCCTGGTGGTCACATAAATCCCCCAGCCTGTCAACACATATTGCTACAATCCAACACATTGGTATTTTTGACATATCTTCAGAGACCTTTATTCTAAAACTAACAATAATTTTAGGTCATATTGAATCTTTTTAAATAGAAATACTACAAATAGCCTCTTTAACATAGAAACAGGCAGGGAGAGCACAAAGCAGTAAAATACACTTATATAATAATCGTAAGTACATCACAGGTGCACCACATTCTTAACTGGGTCAACTCATTCCAATGGGAGCAAAACACAGGTGTGGCCCCAGTGTGATGCTGCTGCAAACAGACTTAACTTTAGTGCAATCACTGCCGCAAAAATAAAATAAGAATGTATCTCAGGCAGCCATTCATGTCAGATGTTTCTCTGATGTACTATAGGTACACAACTGGAAACAAAGTAAGAAGTCATAGGTATGGGTCTGTGTGAAATGAACATTGCTGTTAATTATCGTCACTAATAACAACATATGTAGAAACTCACAATTAGTCTAAAGATGCAAATAAAATGAGTTCATATATATTTTAAACAACATTGCATTGATGTTTTCAAGTAGGAAGAGATTAGAAATCAGCATTTGGTGGAAACACATGATTTCCAGTCACAGGTTTCATGGTGCTTTATGCCACCTCAAGCAGAAAAACAGCAACTCAGCTTTGTTTGATGGTTTGCGAACGGAGCGACCCGATTAATTGAACCGTAACATCAGCCTGTGTAGTGACATAATCACAAAAGGCTGAAGTATAAAGGTCCAATGTGTTTATAACGTTATTTTAGATTCAGTAACTTTGATCAGAACTGTATACAGTCCAAAAAATCCCAAATGAAAGTAATCGCCTTTAATAAGAAAAAAATCTAACTCTTCAAATGATCACCTGCATATTTTCTCTGACAGCAGCCAAGTATAGTCAAGTTAATATTCTACGTTACAATACTGCTCGCAGTCATTGCAGTATTTTTTTTTTCCTGTATTGTGCACCCCTTCTTGTGTGCTTTCATTTTCCTCTCGGTTATATTCCAGAGGTTTTCAATGGGGAAATTTAGAGTGGTCTAATGGAGTGGTGGATATTTTATTCCCAAGAACATGAAACTAATTTCTCACCCATGTACTGGATCGTCCCACATATTGTAAATGCTTTCCCTCCTCGTTTCAGGCGGCGTGAGAGTCCAAAATCAGACAAGCGAAGATGACCTAAATAATGACACAATTCAATCAAAATGCTTACAATATGATTGGGAATTTAGATACTGTGCCGCTAAAATATAATTTTTTTATGAAAAATATTACCTTGGTCACTCAAAAGGATGTTCTCCATCTGGAAAAGCAATAAAATGAATATTGTAAAATGTCAGAAATACATATGTATAAGTTAGATAAGCCAAAGCATAAATAATAAATAAAAAAGTTGTACCTTTACATCTCTGTGCATAATCCCCAAGTCATGAAGAAACCCTAAAAATAATATACATGAGATAGACACAAGATGAAGAGGAAAAGGTGAACCATTTTCTGCAGCTAAAGCAATACTTCTGCATCTGAATCAATGGCAGGTGTTTAATCCATAAAGACCCAGTGCTACTTATGTGGCAGTTCCAAAATATTTTTTTTTTCTCTGTATTTCACTTTTCTTAAGTGATTTTTTAGCATTTATTATAATATTATCCTCTGTATTTTGTGTTTTTACTGTAAAAATTAAGTATTTTCCAATATTTAATTCACTGATTATATAGATGTTCATAAAAGCTCAGATTAAAGTTGATGATTATTATCAGAAAAAGTGGCTTTATCATTAACTGAACACAAACCCAGTGTGTCCATCCACTGTCATTGATCCAACTCCATGGGTTTTACCGGGGAATCAATGTTGTAGAAAATGACGTGTTTCCATGGTAACTACGGAGCCTCTGAACGTCCAAATGGGTCATATCTGATGACCATGAAAAGACGACAAACTACATTTTACACCAATTATTTACATGTATTGATAGGATTAGTGGACCAACAGGTATTAAACAGTTTAGATGATCAGTAGATGGTTTCGGTTGTTGGCGGCTGTTTGGGTCTTTATGGGGTTAAGGTGAAAGTGAGGACCACCTACCCAGTGCACTTCCCATCTCTGCAGCAAAGAGCCGGATCTCCTCCTCCCTAAACTGGCCTTTTAGTAACCAGCAGGTATACAAATCTCCAACACCGCAGTAGTCACACACTGTAGAGGAAAACACACCGAGATGTTTCATACCTTGGAGAAAGCAGCACACAGCAGTTATTGAAGGCCAGCATGGTCTGAAATAAAACATCAGAAATGACAAAACAAGACAGAGGAGAAAAGGAGGGAAATGTTCATTACACTGTCGCCTAACGGGAAAGGGAAGAAATAGCAAATATGTTAGATTTAATTTGGTGATACCTAAATACTAGTCAGGTGGATACATACTGTACATACATAGTAAATTGCAGCCAGACTAGACTGATGGGAGCTTTACCCAGTATTCTCATTAGATGGCAGTGTGCGTCTTCTCTATCCACTACAGAGATTTACAATCGCACTCAGTGGCACAGCCGTCAGATCACATTCACAGTCAAACAGAACACTGTATTACCCAGAGTTGAATTAACGTGACTGTGTGACCGGAAGGGACAACGCGTCTCAGAAACATAACAAGCAGGAGGGTATAAGTGGGAGGAAAGAGGGGTTAAACTGCGTGTGCCATCGTTCATATGTATGAACTCACTAATGAAGAGATGGTGCTGTGTCTGCCAGCAGTCCTGCAGATTGTGGATAAATGGATGTTTGAGCTGCCGCTGCAATGGAACAGTCCACACACAGTGAATATAACAGTGAGAGACGGACAGGGAGTGTATAATAGTCCGACGTATCCCATGTACTGCAAAAGAGAAGACTTATTCATGGACAGAAACTGGTGTTAAACAGAAATAAATCGTAAATGTAAACCTCAGTGATGGTTGTAGATGCAATTACAGCCACTAAACATCTCGAACCGTACTATGGATTAAGTGTGCATCATGATCATTGAGTAGCTAAATACTACATAACCATAGAATGCTCGATGAGGTAACCACTAGAAAAATATCACAGTTGACAGTATGTATGAGCTGTGACTATAATCTACATTTAGTTTTACTGTAACGTTCAGACACTTGTAGAATTATTTATACTGGGTAATGGTGCATAAAAACATGGGAGTGCTAGTACCTGGATGATGACTTCCTCTTTTGACTGTTCCAACACCCCATACTTTAAGATCTCTGACTTTGGCAGGACCTACAGAATGCAACAATAAAGGTGATTATACACAAAATATATGCACAGACAGGTGATAAATTACAGGATAGGCCAACATAAAGAGTCTTAGTAAAGTGTTTTGCCAACATTAAATCTGTAAACTCAAGGAATGAACACCATCCAACCAAAATACTACATATTCCATTATTTGGTGTTTTGATGATGGGGGTGGAAAGCACTGTCTAGCACACTGGGTTTTAAATGGGATGAGATCTGAAGGCTCATTGTCATCATTTTTAATTCTTGAAATCATTAAATGAACCCTCACAAAGGAAGAGATCACTCCCATCGTGTTTTTCCTTTAATTTGTCATCTAAATGTAATGCTTTTAAAATGAACACTAAACCAACCTTAACAGCGTACGTCTTCTCTTCAGAAATGTCCTTCACTTTCAAGATGGGTCCAAAAGATCCTTTAGCTATAAAACCCAGGATCTACAGGCATGAAAAAAAAAAATTCAATATTTCCACAATTTTCACTCTCTTTTTCTTTTTTCTATTACTGAGCTGCAACATCTGGTAGAACAATCAATTGTATTGACCAGTTTGACTTTGTGGTTCAGAGCACCTGGAATCGGCCTTGTCCAGGAAATGTACGGGATGGGAACTCAGGCAGAAAGAGGGAGGTTGAATCTGGAGGAGTCTCCTCTGTGTTTGATGTCTCAGCTGTGTCCTCTGGGGACATGGACATGTTGGGGATGGACAGGCTGGTGTCCAGGTGCGTAGTCTGTGAAAAAACACCTGAGGGTCCGAGCTGTCCGAGTCTGTGAGCGACAGACAGAAGGCCATGACTGAACCGACGGTGATGAGCTGCTCCTTCCCTCTGTATTTAAAGAGACAGAAAAAAAACAATGATTTATTATTATTATTATTAGTATTATTATTATTATTATCTTAGTTGATGAAGGTAAAAAAGACATGTATTTACAAAGTGCTGTATGTTTTATAGTACTTTATGCTCCTTTTAACAGCTTATAGTAGCTGTAATTTAAGGTTGTGTGTCTCATATTGAGCAGATTCTCATGTATGTGTGTAGGTGTGTTGAACTGAAATCGTTACAGAGAATGGGATTAATAAGTGGGATGTCATATTAAAACTCTGAATGCAAATTGTTGAACTGATTTTGTTACCACTTATTATTTTTTTTCTATAAAAAAACCCACCTATATTACATCAACTTGTCCAAGAACATGTATTTTCTTTTCTTTTGCTCTTTTCACATAATTAATCTGAATATTTACATTGTGTTATTTAGTGAATTTAGAGCACTTCAGCTTCTTAAATGAATGAATAAATGTGATTTTCAGTACTTTAAAATGTACTTTTTTATATACGATTGCATAAACATAATATACAATTGCTCATTTTTAATTTTTCAGCTAGATGTGACAAACTACAAATATCTGACCGTCTTAATTCAGCTTTTCATAAATGAATCTCAGTGTTTGAGTCAAAATCTGGAGAGGCTTCAGTTTAGTGGTTCATGTATGGTTTTAGAGTTGACTTTTATTGTGTTTTATGTATATTTTTAGTGTGGATATATGGCTGTGATTTCTATTTTGTGTAACTTCTGCTGCTGTCTTGGCCACGACACTCTTGAAAGACATCTCAATGAGCTTTTTTTCCTGGTTAAATAAAGTTTAAATAAACATATATATGTATACATATATTAGTTTATCTATAGTAACATTATTAATTGTTGTGGTTATTTTAAATGCTTCTATACTGTGTAAACCACTTCGGATTGCCTTGTTGAAATGTGGTATATAAATGAACTTTCCTTACATTGCTGGGTTTAAATAAATATAATTACAAGTTGTTCTTTTTTTTACTTAATAATAAGGTCATATAAGTGGCTGAACCAACTAGTTTTTCACAGCGATACAAAATCGATTACACTGTTGATGCCATTCAGGAAGAAGGTCATAGCCCACAAAACAATCACTAATCAATAATTCTATTTTTTTACTTTGATTTCAGAGCAGACGCGTCTGTTTCAGTGCGGATGATGTTGTACATGCGCAATAAATGTTGCACTATTTAATTAAATTGGGTTTAAATAGAAAGAAGGCACCGCGACATTAACTTTCACTGCGTTTATTTCAGATTTCTGCAGCGACCGCATTTGGGTCCCGAAGAAACATGTTTTACGCACAACGCACGGCCGTTAGTCGAGCACCGCCAACATTTCCCCTCATCTCGCTGCGTCTTATGTAAACAGCCCTAAAGTGCGGCTGTTCTTAAAAGGATCTTTCTCACCTTTCCGCTTTTACTGATGTCGCTGCCCATCACATCCTCAGACAGAAATAACCCCCCAAGTCTGTCACGTCAATGTCAGGACAAAGACAGCGGCTACAGTCCTCCTCGTGCGCTTTTGCTTTCTAAAACGCGCGGTAGTCTATCCAGCAGCGCGTTTGGATCCATGCGTCAGCGTGTGTCTTCAGCTGAGAAATGTTTAGTCCCCGTGTGCGCAAAAGTCACCCAGAGTGGAAAGAGCTCGATTCCGCTCCAGTTGAGCCTGTCAGATGGAGGATCAATCATCCCTCGGCACCCCCAAGTCACTGCAGCTCCGTGACCACACCACAGCCAAACCAATCCAAATCCAGTCAGAGATCAATCTTTTATTAACAGATAAACAATAAGCCACAGAAATGAGAATTAATCTGCTTAATCAAAACAGTGAAACCAGGTATAATTCTTGAAACACGAGGCATTTCTTCTTCTTTTTAAGGATATGCGAGTGACATAACAGGCTTAGCAGCACAGTTAGAAAAGTAATCCAACAGAAACAACCGTGGTTACAAAAATATCAAAATACTTTGCATAAAAAGTGCTTCAGTGTTAAAATTACAAAACATACACTCCGCAGTAAGCTGCAACATATTTCTTTTTGCCACAATACCCATCAACCAAGTGCCACATTATACAATACACTGTTCATGATATATTGCACTGGGGTGAGGTACAATAAAACAGAGAGCAGAGGGAGGCAGACAGTCAATACGCTGACACATAACATATTAAAAATGGCATTGTTTGTGGTCATTTGTGGGACTTTTTTTGGCCTTCCTGTCAGACCGACAATCATTCAGCCATATACACTCTGTAGGGTTTTAAGTGATAAAACAATATGATATACATAATTATGGCATTTCAAAGTCTATTTTTGTACAGCTGACGGTGCTGAAGGAGCTTTAATCTCAGTAATATTTATTCTAGTGAGTTTAATGTTTGACAAACTGTTCCTGAACCAGCAGGAAAAGGTGCTCCATCTTGCATTTACAGAAGCAGAGGAAACAGTAACATTGAAGTGCTAGCTACATAAATCTTCCTCGCTACATTCAATGCAACAAAAGTGGTCTTTATTTTGTGTATGAAATGCAAAGTGGAAATTTAATTGGCACACAAATTAACAAGGTAATATATGTTTGGTCAAAATGGCACCCTGAAAATTCTGGCATAAATGAAGTTTGGTGCAATAACTGGTTTTTTAGGGCATATTTCAGTCAAGTAACTTCTAAAAGGCAAAAAGTCCAGAATACTTTCTGTTCAGCAGGATCATACTGTGGTCTATATTAAAGTCACCACGGAAATTATCTGAAATGCTCAAACGTTCCTCCCTTTTTAGTTCTGATTGAGTCCAGACTGACTCCTCACGGTCTGACGGAGTGTGGCAGCTGCCATTGTGGATCATCCACTCACGCTCAGCCTCAGCGTCGGTGCGTTCACTTGCGTCGGCTGAAGATGCTCTTTTTGCTGGAGCTTTTGTCCGCGGTGCTCAGGCCGATGAGGAGCCGCGCCTTCTCGTCTTCTTCCTGCTGCTGGAGGTTGTTGTCCGACTTGGATTCGGACACTTTCCCCCGCAGGTCTGAGCCTGACGCTGGTTTCAGACGCAGCTTCTCCTTTATCATCTGAGCAGAAACAACAGGGTTTACTGTTAGGTGTGAATTTACAGTTTCAGTGCAAACGCTACGCTATCGACACTTGAATTGGAAATATTTTTTGGGATGTTTTTAGTTGTTTTGTTTGTGGATTTTAGATTCATTTTAAGATACTGTGTCTTGTTTGATTGTTAGTTACACTGTTCCTTTTTGTTAAAGCTGAGGTCACCAACTGAAATGTCATTATGTATGCATAGTGTCTGATAGCTTGTGGGAAAACCTCATTAATGTAGTGAGTTATTGATGCAAAGCATAAAGATAAAAATAAGTGTAAATCATTAATAGAGTATATTTTGTTTTGTGCACTTCTATAGGAAATAATACAGGTGTAGAATCACGATCACTAAAAAAGAACAAACAGAACTTACCTATTTATGGAAGGAAGGGGCATATTTTTAATGGAAATGTGAGCCTTGTATGATTGGACTTGAACTTTAAAAACACTGTCACAGAAATACTGGATCTCCACTTTCCTCTGGATGTGATTTTGGAATGTGTTTTAAAGCATTCTTCCCTTGGTTTATGGTTTGGATTATATTGGAACTGTGCAGATGTCGTTCTGTACCTGTGCGACCAGCGCTTTCCGGCTGTCTCTTTTCACCGCCATGGCGAAGTCGAGCCACGTCCAAGTATTGTTGTGATACTCCAAACACGGCAGCACCAGGTTTAGGTCTTTCCAGTCCACGCTGCTCTTTTCTCCCTGAGGAACGACATTGGATTAACACAGATACAACTCATCTGGGGAAAAAAAAGTTAAATATAGATTCTAAGACTTAACTCAAAACGTTTTAAAGATCATTATGGCCTATTTCTGTCCTCGCTCAGGCAGGACGGTGTTGAATTGTGTTTACCCATTGGAGATGAAGATAATGTCAACAAAAACTATTTTAACAGTTTATATTACAAGTTGGTAGTTGGTTGAAGTGTTTCATTTTGTAATTTTGTTGCAGAGTGATCAGTACAATTTTTTCCTCCATATACATTTATTACGATTGAAGTTAAAACCACTGACTTCAAAATCCAATAAATTTTTAAGACCTGCCAAAATTTCACTAATGATGTCATATGGTCTATAATGCAAGTAATTCAGAAACAGAGAATATGCACAGGAGCCCACCTTATAGCTGACACAGAGGGGCACTTGGGGAATCTTGATGTAGATGAAAGAGTTGTTCATTGCAGCTCTTTCCTTCATTTTATCAATGTCATCAACTGGATGCTGATGGGAGGATTACAATAGAACATTAAAATCCCTTATTGTGGAATTTGGGCACACACCATTAAAAAGGACCCATACCTCTGGTGGTTTTCTGAATGACCGTCTAACCCCTGCAGTGCGGTTCAGGCCCTGGGCAACACCTTTGCTGGGGCCCATTGCACCCATGGTGTCCTCTGATGACTGCCGAGGCTTGACAGGGATACCTGTAACACAGATCACATCAGCTGCGGCGGGCGGCGGCCTCCGGATGACTCTGCACCCTAAACCTTATACTCCCACTGAGTACTTGACAGAACCATGCACACTCTCACACACATCTGAAGGTCACATCCAGAGTAATGGATTCTTTTCATAGCTCAGAGGGATGATGTAACAGAAATGGGCTATTTGATACCACACATATCTGACAGAGACACCGAATATGACTATTGATTGGTTAGTTGAACAGTATGGATTGCAGGATGGTAAACATTTCGGAGTGCTATTCAGTTCAGTCCTGCAATTTTGACAGAGTTGACAAAAAAAAAAAAAAAACATACCAGTAGTAACCAATCTGAACTTGTCTTCCTCATCAGTAACCTCTTCCTCCTCAACATTTCTTCCTGGGAAGAAAAATCCCATCATCCTTTTGAAGAACTGATACATGAGCTGGATGGTAAGAGGCACCACGTTCACCTAATGAGGGAAGAACTTATTACACACATTCTGCATAACACACATTTAAATGTTTCAGGGTATGTGGCAACATGTAATAATCCCTACCTCAAAGTGTTCTTTTACAGAGATTCCTCCCACAGGGGGGCGCACTTTACTAAAGATGCGCAAGGCAAACTGTCGTCCTGACTGGCAGTTACTTTGAGGACGGAGTACAACCTGTTGAAAAGGAGAGAACTTATTTAATCTTTAGCTGCATCGCAAAATAAAGCTGTAGTGTCACACTGTGTGGAAATGGTGACATGGATTTCAACAGGACGCATAGAGACATTATGATCACAAGATGGAAAAACACTATATGGTTCTTAATGTGAATGTCCCTTATTTTGGATGCATGGTTTTGAGCATGCAACACTACATATAAATGTCTCTCAAGCCACAGACTGATCCATTTGGACAAACTGAGCCAACACAGACAAATCTCATCGCTGTACCAACAGTGTACATACCCTCACTCGCTGCACAGAGGAAACCACGAAAAGAGTTAAAAACTATAAACTGATACACACAGAATTTGAAACACTATTAATTAATACATAAATGTGTTTATTTCAGCAATCAAAACCCCAAAAAAATTCTAAAAACATTAGAATTACTGGTAAGTCTACATACCTTGTACGCAGCGTTGGGCAGCAGGTTGTTCATGGTGAACCAGCCCAACTCTAACAGATGCTCTGCTGTGTCATCAGACTTGTTTAGCTATAGAGAGAGAAGAGTCAAATTATGGTCAATATTTACCATCAAGCAGTGAAAACGGGAGTAGGAGTTCAAGTACACGATTAGATACATCAGTAATGATAAAGACTGCTGTTCAAACTACTTGGGATTACATTTCCCTAATGCTATTTCAAAGCAAAATAGTAAATATGGTCCTTTTTCTTCCACAATTTCAGCTATTCAAGGACATTTAGACTTTCAGACAGCGCCAGAGAAAGAGCAAGGAACCAAGTACAAAGAGAGCCACAAAATGACCCAGAGGGAATGTGTGTGAAATAATGATCAGTGACAAGAAAATAAGTGAGAAAAGATGACTGCCTTTCTGCCGGCTGTCTGATCTTCAGTCAGCTCCCTCTAAATCTTAGCTGTCTCTCTACTGTGCTCACCTTGCTGTACATAAATCTCTGCAGCTCCAGTTCAGCGATGCCGAGCTGACCGTCCTCTTCAGTCAGACACCAGCGAGCCTGAGCAAAGTAGATCTCTGTTCGTCTTACCACACTCACATCCTCTGGAGGTTTCCGCAGCTCCAGCTTGTTGGCCCGTTGCAGTTGGAAGTCCTTAAAACACCTGGAATAAAAAGAATATAAATGTTGAACCTGGATGTTTTATCTTTCTTGAAGTTGTGTGAATGCGTACTGATGTGAGACCTGATGAGAATATTGAGCTCTTCACTCTTCATCTGCATGTCATTTTTCTCCTGGTTCAGCTGGTTCTGCAGCCTTGTGTTTACCTCTAACAGTTCGTCGCTGCTGAGTTCTTCTGGTTGTGCCTGTACAATGATTAAGAAAGCAAAGCTCATTTAGAGGGTCATGGACTGATGGTGGATTTTTGCAGTGTATAAAAGACTGAAATGATAATGATAAAAGGCTGATTTTCTTTAATTTTTTGGCATATTTGCTCAAGTTTTGTTCTACAGTAATACCAAAAATGATTATTTTTAACTGAGGTATAATTATACTTTAATTAACAGTAGTAATTTAGGAAGTAAAACTGTGTTCCTCACCCTGATATTGGAATAAATCTGCTTCTCAAGGCGTCTAATCTGGTTGAGGTGCTGTCTGACAGCCTCCTGGAGATGTAAGATGCTGCTGCGCTGCTCCTCAGGGTTACTGGAAATTTCCAGCTGGAAACGCACACGCTGCTTTTTCTCACTGTGCTCCTGAAAAAGACCACACATCCAGTTATACATATGGATAAAAAATAATGACAAAAATCATTTAAAATATTAGTCCGAGTCTCTAAATGATTGGACCATTAGCCACAAAACGGTCCATCCCACCTTGCGTCTGGGCTCCACGTGTAGCAACAGGTTGTTGACGATATCCAGGATCATAGCATACTGAACAGGGTTAGTGGATATCTCTAGGTCATGGTGAATCAGGGTAAAGGTGTCCACAGCCCCTAGATATAAAACGCCCAAATACAGAATGTCTGAATAATAGAATAATAATCCTACCAACAAACACCTATTTACATCAAGAAGCTTTCTCAGTTTTTCAGTGAGAAAATGATAAACAACTTCTGCTTTTAGTGGAACCTCCATGTTTATTCTTTGTCATAAAGACAATCTGAGCATATACAATAGATATGTATTCACATGCTCAGACATACCAGCCTGTTTTTTCAACAGGTCTTCTTTCTCATGGGTATTCCTCAGCTCTGGTGGTTTAATCTGTGTAGCCAGCTCCGGGTTTATGTCATGACTGTAACTGATGTAGTGCATTCGACAGCTACAGCGCGAGATGATTCGCTGGACCTGCTGTGTCTCGTTCACCTGTGCTGGTTGGTTCCAGTCTGCACAGGCACAGCAAAGAAAATACCACATTTTACAAATAATAGAGAACTTTCCAATGTATTATTTACTTACAATGAAAGGTCTAATCAAGTAAAGCATTTTATAAAACTGTGCAAATCAGTCAGCAGGATTAGTGATGAAAAATCTGTGTGTAGGTGATAGGTTACCTGTAGTGGTGCTAACCATTCCACCCACGGCCTGACCGCTCTCCATCAGCTCCAGCACAGAGTCTAGGTTCCTCTGCCTGTGCTCCTCTATGTTTTTCACCTGAACAAAACACAGAATAAAGAACAAATCAGTACAAGTGCAGTACTGCACACAAGAGGGAAATGACTCTAAAGCATTGGCTGTTTGGCAGCAGTTCAATGGTTTTCTTAATCTCAAAAGAAATCATTTATTTTCTGTACTTGGCATGATAATAAAACTACTTTTCATTCTCTGATAGCATATTGCAAACAAACTCTGACTGTTCAAAGACATGTTACACTTATCAGGGTCTATGACACTGTGATATAAAGACTGTTCAAGAGTAGTGCGGACCTCTAGCCACAACTGCCTGTCCTCATCTTCAGATGGATTTGGCTCCATAGTGGCAAAGTACTGCATGCCATCCAGCACACACGTCCAGGTCGTCTTCTGCTTCAGGGTGTCATTGTACCAGGACGGGTGGTGCTCACATTGGAGCAGCTGAGCCTTGGCTGCAGACACGAGGACACAGCCTGCCGTCTCTGTCCCACGCAACATCATCTGGGTAAAGAAAGAAGAGGAATTTAAAAACTGGGCCATCATGATAATGAACACACATAGTACAATAGCTGAATGGAAAACCTAAACCTGGAAAAAAGCACCTTTATCTAAAATGCACTTGTGTTTGTCCAAATAGTACTAAGGAGGAAACAATACCTGAATGGTTGGAGAAAAAAAAAGCACCTAAGCTTGAGTAAATCACCTTAGTATTAATAAGTTATCATGGCAGTTACCTGACAGTTGACTAACTCAATAAACCAGTTGCGGTTATAGACATCATCAGTCTGACAGGCTGCGATACCACACAGCTGGTCGCTTACTCCAGAGTCCTCTTCTGAGAATACCACAAACTTATCAGTTTCTTCAATCAGTTTCTGAAGCATTGATGTTCCTGCATAAAGAAGGACATTAGAGAATAAGAGAGGGGCAATAACTACTATTTTTTTGATGGGGTCGATTAGTAAACAAATCACCTCACCTTCGTTTTGAGCTTTCTCTGTCCGACTGAGGGTGTAGCTGGTAACAGGTGTGGTAGGAGCTGTTGTAGGAGAATAGTTGGAAGGAGAGCGTTTGAGCTTTTTTGTCTGCAGTTGTGTATCGATCCTCAGACCCTTTAAAGCTTCAGTGGAGAGGTTCCTCTTCAATACAGACGCCTTTTTATAACCATCATACAGCCCAAAGGCTATGTTCCTGTTAGTGGTGGTCCAGGAAGCTCGCAGGTCGACTAGGCGCAGTTTATGAGTGTAAGAGGCATTCTCTTCCTTTGGATTTACCTCCTGTCCAAAAGCAATCAAAGAGATGTTTTAATTAAAGGTAACCTCTGTGTAACCAGGTTTGTACTCCCACTGTGTGCTTTTACCTCTTCCATGCGGTTGCTCTGTCGCTGATAGCTGAGGGAGGAGAGACTGAGCAGGTGGGTCTTCTTCACCTGAGTGTTGATTTGGTGGTCAGCGGTCTCATCCCAGGTGGAGGCCATCAGGTGAACAGTCACCTGAGATAACTCACTAACCATCTGAGTCACATTCCATTCAGATATCAGCCTCCTCATCACAGTGCCAGCTGAAAGACCAAAGAAGCACACAAGCACATCTACATAAAAATGATTCAAACTCCCTAGTGTGGGAGACTAATTTAAGCCACCTGTGTGTAAAGTTGCAGTTTTTCCATTTCCTGTACAGATTTGAGCCCAGGCCTGTACCTTGTGGAATAAGTCTCTGTGCCCCTCGAGTGAAGACATGGCCTTTGTTGCACTCAACTTGGATCCCTCTCTGCTGAGCAAAGGAGGCCCAGTAATGCACCTGAAGGGCACACCAATAAAAAGACAAAGTCAAATAGTACTAACGCTGTGAAAAAATGAGAAAACATTCAATTAAATGTTAGATATGAAGCCACATATGGCACAATTTAAGTGACTGGAAATGCAAATTTCTTGGGTAAAAACATGAAACAGATTTGCAATCGTGTTTCTCTGGAGGGCATCCTAAAAAAAACACTTACTTGTAGTTGTGGGAAGGCAGCTGTGTAGGACATCTGTTTGTAGTGCTGACCCAGCTTCTTGCGGACTGGCCTGAGGCTGTGGAAGAGCTTGCCTCTGCAGATTGGTCGGGATACACTAGTCCAGGTGGCCCAAAAGTTCTGCATCCACCGCAAAGTGCTGCTGTACAACAAGATTCTGGGCTGGGAAGGTTCTGAAAAAA
Source organism: Apogon talboti (assembly GCA_037367365.1). NCBI lineage: Eukaryota > Metazoa > Chordata > Actinopteri > Kurtiformes > Apogonidae > Apogon > Apogon talboti. The sequence goes on along the minus strand of JAPQRQ010000006.1, from coordinate 25,091,709 downwards.
ATTAGACTTATCCATCAAAAAACTGATTTCAATGTAATAACCTCAATGTAATATCTTTTAATATATTAATTCAGTTAAAATATTTAAGAGATCACTACAGACCTGAGCCACAGTTCTGGTTAAGGTCCATAGTAATGGAGAGGTTGAGGTTTTCAGAGCGAAAAGCCCTATAGGAGTCATGAGGTTGTCCTGAGGTCACTTCTGCAACATTCTCTACACTGCAGAGCATTACAGCGTGGTGGTCATGAGGGTTACCATGGCAAAGCCACTGAAGGTCAAGCGTCATACACAGATTGGGCAAGTGCAGAAAACAGATATCGTCGTACCTATTGAGGAAATGAAGGCAGTTAATAATTCTCAAAATATACAGCTACAGATAATTTGTAGTCTAAGTTGTGTCCTTTTGCCTCCACTTACTTTGATGCTGTCCTGACGTTTACATCCAAGTCCCCTTTAAAAACAAACTGCCCAGGGTTCCAGTCAAAGTTGAGCTTATTCCATTCCCAGTGGAGGTTTTCTGTAGTGTTGTAAGGGTCCTGTAAGAGGTGAAGATTAATAGTTTTAAGTACTGTCAGATAATTATGCAGAACCTCTTCCTGAAAGATATACAACTGTTAGCACCGCTAGCTAGACAGTGGTTTACCTCTGTAGCCAGCTGATGAAGATTTGCTTGCTCAATGTCCATTACCCAATGCCCATGAAGAAGGAGACGACTTTTGTCCCACCAGGCCAAGAGAGGAGAGGGATCTACTGTGGGTTTGGTCAACAGGTCGACTGACTGGCCAATCAATGTCCAGGCAGGGTCCCAACATGGCCCCCATACAATTGTGTATAGAGAGATGTTGGCTGCATAGAGAGGGAAAAAGTTACACAATAACATAATCATTATTCAGATGCTAGGGATTATTATTTATGGGATTCCTTTCATAAAACCAAATACATTTATTTTGCTTTCGTACAAATATTATTTCTAACCAGTTTACTCTTTGTCAAGGTTATAACTACTACAAAGTCACAAAATTTCCTCTCCAATATTGGGTCTGAATAAAGACCTGGGAATAACCCATGTGAGTTTCAGATGAATATTTCATAAATAGCTTCTTCAAATCCAGCTACAAAACAGATCAAAGATTGCACTGGGAAGTGGAGACAAACCACTAACATTCCTAAAACTTACATTTAAAGTCGTAGTAGAATTTCAGTGGTGGCATATTCCTGGGGACCGTCACGTCCCCAAAGGGCAGGCCAAGTGGAACAATCTCTCTGCGATGGGCTCGTGCCTGTCCATCCTGCTCTGTTCCAATCAGACGACCTGAAAGTTCCCAGTCCCTGATCTCAAACAGATAGCGAGGGTAGTCCCGAATTCTCACTGGAACAGAGAAAACCCCCCCCAAAAAAACAAACTTTACTATGAGGCTCCTAACTAAATGCCCTTTCAAGTGTATCATAAAAAGGATAGACTTACCCAAAAAGGCAGCAAGCTTAAATTTTACTGCGCGACACCACTGCACCACCAGAGGGAGTCCATCTCTTGGAAAAGGACTAATCCAGTCAATGTCCCTCAGCTGCTCCATGACTCTATCAGGCCCATGAAGAGATTGGTCAGCCAAAGCGACAAGCTCCAAGTCTGACACAGTCCAGGTCAGCAACGACTTCCTCATGGGTGTGTTGGCATAGAGACGGCGTGAGCGTTGGATGTAAATTTCAATGTGCTTTTTCTCCAGTGAACTATACAGCTCCTCTATTTTCCTGGCAGGCAGAAGCTCTCCATGCTGTTTGCGCAGATCTGCAACTTTCTTATCCAGGAGCTGCAGACGCTTAGCACTTTCCTTACTCTCATCCTTCATCAACTCGTAGTTATCCCTCAGCTTGATCTCAAAGACATCATCCAGGAAGATAAAGGAAAACTGGCTGATTTTAAAGATAAGGTCGGGAGGCAGACGTTGGATGCTTGTGGTCTGGTTTTGCGACCGATGCAGAGTCTTTAACCATTTCTGCACACTAATGGCCATGTCAAAGGTGTTTGAGAAGTTGTACTGGTAAGGGAATTCAACAGTCATGGAAGGGCAAGTGAGGACCCAGACACGATTGTGAGGAGTGGTGAGGAAGGAGAAGGTGTCTCTATGCAGCTGCATTTCTGTCAGCTCTGCATATGTCTGGACATCCAGGTCTTTGAAAGATACAATGTTGTTGCCATCAAAGTTGAAGATCAGAGAAGGGGAGCGTATGTGCATGGAACCAGCATTCTTGGAGATTGAGAGAGCTTCTGTGTGCAGCAGAATGTAGTTCTGCTCACTCACATGTGCCGTTAAACGAGTGGATCCCAGGTCCACGTGCACACAAAACCCCCTTTTCTGGTCGGAAACTGTTCCTTTGTCAGTAGGTTTGACTGGAGTGTCACCTCCCTGCTTTCCACTAAGCATATGCCAACAGGCCTGAGCCTCAGTCATGTGTTGATACATGACCATGTGATCTGAAGGTGTCCATTCGACAACAAACTCCTCTTCACACTGAACCTGATAAAAGTCATGGCAGGAAAAGATCAAGCACTTGATATGCACTGTGTTGCAGCTAAAGATAGATAAATGGAAATCAGATTACCTGTAAGGTGTAGGTGGTGATGTGAAAAGAGAAGGCAATTGTGGTGAGTTTTAGCACAGGGTTGGGGGTCTGTGAGGCAGGACAACACACTTCCATGTTCTCTGCGACTGTCTTGACCACAGACAGGCTAACGCCCTGCAGAGTCACCCTGGAACTCTCTGCAGAGCTTGTGACACTAACAGTATCCATCCGCATAGAGACAGCCCCTATGGAGAGCAACAAAAAAAAAAAGCAACAAAGATGAAAAAATGGCATTTTACTATTGAGCCATGTAGTTTTCCATCAGACTAACATATTAATTAGAATCTCAAAATTACTGTCTATTTCTATCGTCTATTCTACTATGTTTTCCCTATAAACTGACCGGCCACATTGGACAGTGTGAACATATTGACATCCTCCAGATGACAGTCCAGTTTAAAAAGCAGCTGTAGTTGTGAGGAAGGAATGAGTTCAGTCGTGTCGTCACTAGGGGGAGACACAGTGGCCACATCTGACAGCTGTTGAGCCTTGTCATGAGGAACACAGATCAGGGACAGCAGGCGAGACAGACACAGTGCACAAGTCTCTGAAAGCTCCACTTGAAACCCTTTCAGATTGGACTCCACACTCAAACTTGGAGGCTGACTTTTACCTTCCATGCGAGGTCGGGTGAAACTCCCCTGGAGGAATGAGATCGAGAGAACATCTGCATTAACAGTGCTGAAGGCTTCTAAACTGACTTTTAGCAAATACACCTTTCAACTTATACTGTTTGAAGTAGATACAAGAGCTTTGATTGATATTGTCTTAGTATACACACACAACATGTTTTAGAAACTGATTAAACCTACCTGAAGATTGAGAGAGTCTAGAATTAGGGCTTCTCCCCACACATGTTTACCAGGTGGGTGGGGTGCTTGCTGGATATGGGAACCCTGACCCACTCTCCACCAGAAGTTGTCCAGGGACAGTGAAGCCCGTTGGTTCACATTCTGGGATTCATTGTCAACTTTAATGTCAAGCAGATGCTGCAGTTCTAAAAGTGCAGAAGGTACAGTCATTACAAAGTATCATTTTGAGAAAATGCACTCAAACTAGCTGCACAAAAAGCTGTGAAAAGCCAGCAGCAGCAAACACAGTTTTAGTTAATAAGTAACATTTAAAGGGCACTCTAAGGAAAGACCTTATCTAACCTAGCTTGACATGTTTATAAATGGGTGACCCAAAGTCCGCTTTTAGAATAAAACTATCATGATTGATTGATGGAAAATCTGACTGATGGAAAACATTAGATACAATGCAAACTAATCAAGTTTAGTGCACTTCTTTATCCAAAATGGATTGAGACACAGCAATGTCCTCCTCAACATAACAGAATCACATGACACTCATGTGCCTTTCTTTTAGAGTGTTTGTGCATGTGTGTAGCAAGTGATAAACTTTAAGTACCAGCATTAGCAGAGAGGAAGCCAAGGGCAAAAGGTGTAGTGTCTCCCAGCTGTACTGAGACATTGACATTGGACACAGACGATGTGATCATCACAGGGGCATCGAGGTGAGGGAGGCGCCTAAGGAAAAGGAGGTTGGGCAAATAATCTAATGGACTACACAACACAACAATGTCATGGAAAAACACAAAAAATGAGCAGTCCACAAACATAGACACATGGATAAAAAAAAGGAAGAACAGTTTTAAAAAAAAAGAACATTAGATCGTTTATGTCATCAAAAATCGCAATTATCTGGTCATTATAGCAAACTTTTGGTGAGGTCAGAGGAAAAAATATGTATTCAAAATCAAAGAGCATGTTGAACCTCTGAGTTTTCCTTTTGCCACTTGCCTTTTTCTATGTGCCGTTTTCCTGTGGCTTAGCTGTTCCCATGGAAATAGATTTAACCAATGGGAGAACTCCTGGTGACGGTAGTGAATGATGCAAGTGTTGACTGTAAATGACCCCGAGATGTCAATTGACGTAACCTAACCACAGAGAAAACATACAAAGAAGTCAAAATGATTTCAAAATATAAGTTGTTTAGTTCAGAAACTTTCCTGATGTAATGTGACCATCAATGATTTCCTCACCTGTAGATCAGTCTTCAGGGTGTTCACACAAAGGATTCTTTGCCTACTTTGAGAGAGGAGAAGTCCATCTGCCAAAATAAGAAAAAACAGGAACACGTTATTCATAGCCAACTTCCTTTATCCAAATCTCTCTGCATTGTGTCTGGAGTCCAGCTGTGCACTAACCTTCAAGAAGGAGCTCCAGGTTGCTCTGGGGAAAGCTCAGCGCAGGAGTAAAGCTTTTAAGGGGAAGCTGGTCTTTGTCACGTCTATAGCAGACCTTTAAAGACTTCAGGGTCCAGTTCAGGTGCCTGTGCAAATGGGAAAAAAAGGAATATAAAATATCTGAATCAATGTCATTCATTAGAGAATCAGATTGCACAAAACAATATAAACTGGATGCATGCAGCTAAGGGTAAAAACGTTGACTCACCTTTTCTGGCTGTGCATGGACAGGGTTACATTTGTATTATCAAATTCCACATTGACCTTCTGGGGAATGAGCTGATGAAACCGTTCCACAGCCTCAGTTTGGATAAACTCACTGTCCTCACAAACTGAAAAAAAGTTGCATTAAAACCCAGTTACAAAAATGTCACATTATTTCAAAACTATATCACAACAAATCTGTTGAGCATTTAAGGAAGCAAAAGCCGATTATGAACACATTCAGATTAACATTCCATATCAATTCAGAAGATGTTTGCTGACATAAAAGTTGTTAATGGAATGGTTAAATCAATAGTGATGATGCTTTAAAGCTTTTAGATGCGATGAAGTGAAAATATGTTTCAACAGAATGACTTAAGTGAGCTAATGAGTCATTTCCTTTTATAATAATAATGGATTTCTATTGACCTTAATAATTATTATGCATAACTGTAAAATATCCACACTTATGATACTAACCCACACTAATGGTACTGGGGTTTTACTTCTAAATACAAGGTTTTAATTAATGGATAAAACCAAAAAATACCCATCCTGCAAAAAGTGGGATTCTGAGTTAGGGAAGCTCATAAACTGAGTATTGAAAAACTGATACTTAATCTTCTTTAAATTACTTACGAAGTTTTGATTTATGTTTGGATTATATTTAAACTCTGAGCCTATATCTTGTGTTCACTCACCAGGTGTATCAGTGATGGTTTTTGTGGGAGATGGGGGCAATAGGAGCTGACTGAGGAACAGGCCTTCATGAAGCTCTGCTATAAGGGTCCTCACACACAGGGACAAACAACCTGGCTTCAGCTCTGGTAAACTCACATCTCCTGACAACAAAAGGCTCAGGGCTACTTCAGCCAAACATATATCCTACATTGGAGAGCAGACACATTACATCAGAATTTGAAGTTCAGGGCAAGATATCCATTGAAGCTGAAACAGAACTCACCAGCTGATTGCTTTTGAGCACTTTACTGCTTAGCTGCCCAACTGAGAAATCCCAAGCCAACCTGCAATACATGTTAATAAAAAATATTAACTTTGTGGCATGCTCTGTTCGCTGACATTTCAATTGTGGTTTAAATAATTTAGCTATAAAAAGACTAAAAGAATAAAAATCAAAGTACAACCTCTGTACTTACCTTTTACTTTGATGGTCAAGTAACAAGGTGATGCCTGTGACAGTCATGTGCCAAAGGGACTCTGTCAGAGCTAAGTTCAGTACCATTACATTGACTGAGCTGATGTGGAATGACAGCAGCTGAGAAAACAAGATAACGGGTGAGCCACTGACTACAAATCAGTTTAGTAAGACACACTGATCTACCAAAAGCTTTCATACTTGTGACAGAAAGCGTAGCATTGCAGGGCTGATTGTAGTCTTTCCTGACTTTTTCCCATGGCTCTTCCTCAGCAAAGGACTGAGTGGTGCTTGCAAGTCAAATCTAACTCGGGTTTCTCCTACACATAATGCCAAGTATCTCCTGCAATAAAACAGAATAGTTTTAGCAAAACTGACTACTTAGAGATAAAGAAAAAACCTCCAAGACTAAGCAGATACCTCAAACATAACTTACGGTAAATCCTGGTTGAGGAGTTTACTTGAAATCCATATTCTGTCAATTTCCTGCAATAAAGACAGTGGGAAAACTCAAAAACTACCCTTGATATATGAGACAGTTGACAAACAATATACGGTTAGGGTTAGTATGCCATTTGTCCTTGTCATTACTGTGCCGAACATGCACTCTTCACATGGGTGTGACTGCCTTGCAAGTTCACTACATAAATGTCAAGTAAATACTGTGTCTTACCAATGTGTGCTGGGGGTGAAACTGAATGCTGACTCCGTGGACAGAAAACAGCCCTACTGATCTAATCTTCAAATCTGCATTGAATGCATTTTGGAAGAAACGCACAGCCAGGGTGCATATGAGCCACCTGGAACCAAAAAACACAAAAAACAATCTTAAGTCCTGCTGGTTTGTCTTCCCAACACAGAGTACTACTAGGAGTCATTGAGTTTTCGTGGAGTGGAGATAACTCATTGAGTTCATACCTGAATATGACACATAGTAAAATCCCAAGCAGAAGAAGCAGGAGACAAGTTATCAGCAAGAGAGACATTGTGTCCCAAGTTATTCACACCCAAATCGTGGACATGGGGCTGGCTGCTCCTCTATCTGCTACCAACTGTCAAAAGAGGAAGAGATGCACTGCTGAGAATGAACCCACCTCAACTTCAGGCGTTTCCAGATAAGCCTGACTGGTTGCTACAAAAACCAATAAGTCAGCTTTCGCCGTTGGCGTTACTTGCTGAGGCAAAATAAGATGCATATAACCGTAAACGTTATTAATGCTTTTCAGCCAACTGTGACAGCTAGCCTATCACTGCTAACATTGCTAATTAGCTACAATGTAGTTATAGAACATGAAAAAAGCATTTAGCTTAGCAAAACTTTAACACTTAGCATTACGGAGGAACGTCTTCCCCCATGCAAAAGCTCCCCATAAAGCCAGTCATCATTGGCAAAACAAGTACTACTTACTCAGGTGCACCAACTACAGTCCAAAGGACCCGCACATTAAATAGTTAAGATATGTCCCGCCGCGTCACCAGAAAAAAAAAAATCAGTAGCAAATCTGTGCTAGCACACAAACGTGCTAATGCTAACAGCTAACTGTGCTAGCATAGTTAAACTAACTTCTTCTTGATTAGCCAACTCCTTGAGAAATCTAAAAGACTTCAGCTCCAGGGAATCATGAAACTCACCCTGATACATTCAAAGCGTTGGTCCTTTGTTGTGCGACATAATTCAGCAAATACAGGGTTCATCTGACAGTTTGTTCAGTGAGTAAACACTCCGGCTATGTTCTCCGCCCTGCTCAGCTGGCAGCTCATTAGACTCACATCCGAGAAGTTCAGCTGTGAAAAGTGGAAGCGCTGGGGAACTGCCAGCTTTCCCAAGCAAATATTAATTTTTAACCACACATTCAAACACAAAGGGTTATCAGCCTTCACCACACTGGACAGAATCATAATTAACCACATTTTATTTTGTAAAAGCAAAACTTTTTATTGAGAAAGTTCATTTCAACCAAATAATTGACAAATGTTACTTTTTTAAGAGATAAGATTCAAGTTAATCCAACAGTGTTAACTTTAATATTTTTCCACATCTTTTTCTTATTGCAAACCATAATAAAAACTATTTGACACCTTAATCCATTAAACAAAAGGAAAACTGTCTGAAGTGGTCTTCTAAGTGCTTTTAGAGCAGCTGTGTATGATAGTAGGGCTTCAAAAAATTTGCAGTTAAATATAATGATGCTAACACTACAGCAAGATTTACATTATGGATGTCTTGTAAGTCATCTCCTATAAACGTGATAAAATGACGGTGGACAGTTTTCAGGTGGACTCCTTCATCTCATGCTGCAGCTTTCTGTCTGTTGTGTTTGGCAAACCACTCGTCACTTTTATCTTCAGCCATAGCCTGAAAAAGGAAGTATGAAAACAAGTTTGGGCACAGTGAATATCTAACATATTTAATGTTTTATGTACTGTCAGTGGGAGCTGTTAGATATACAAACCTTATCAAGCAGTTCATTTCCTTTGGGGTCCACCATGGACAGTTGCTTAAAAGCCTCATCTCCCACAAAGCAAATTTCATGGCCATCCTAAATTGTACAAACAGTAAACAATTACTGTATGCCAACACTAATGCCACATAACTGCATAATGATATGAAGATGAACTTACTGGGTCAGCCAAAATAACTACTTCCACTGTGGCTTTTCCAGGAGTGTCCAGGCTGACTAATGGTGTAAGAATTTTCTGATTTTCTTTTTTCATCAAAGCCTCCAGGTCCGGCAGCTGAGAAATATAACAAAGCATAAATTATCATGATAACAAATGAAATATGTTGAGATTTCCCTACTGATGATGTATGTGAATGGTATTTTACCTGCTCTCTCGGGCATGAAAATGCTATTCTCCCAAATGCTGTTCCGTGATCTACTGCCCCACAAACGTCACGAAGCTCCAGTTTACACTGTACAAAAATGGATACTATGGTATAATTAAAGTATGCATGGAAAGTTCGCATCTATTTACACAACATATTTCTACAGATGACTCACTTGAGTGTCTGTGAATCCCATCAGCACTGTTTTCTTTTCCTCATTCTTTTCCATAACCTTCATTCCCAAGAGTGTATTCCAATAGTGTGTTGATTTCTGAAGGTCTGACACTGCCAGACAAACCTTCTGTACAGGATCTATGGAATTAACATTATTTTCAACAAGTGATAGAAACTGTAATAAATCAATTGTCTCTTTTTTCAGTCCACAATACTGTATGCATTATGTATTTGGCTGTTGATAATGACAATGTCCCCTTCTTCATATGGAGTAGCCTAAATGAGGTATTTAAAAAAACACACAACAACAGATAACATGTGACATTCCAAATACTTATCACAAGTCCCGGGAGCCTGGAATGATATCTGAAACAGTGCCACTCACCACTAGGAGGCTGTTCTTTGTCAACCAGGTAGAAAGGATACCCTCCTGGAGCGTGGGTCAGATAAAGAGCCTCTCCCACTTCTGTGAGAGGCCACCCCAGACGCTTAGCATTGCTGACAGCTTTACTTGACTGCAGAGTCAGCCCCTAAAGTCAACACAAGAATGACAATAACCTTTTTGAAAGCTGCTGAACCATGAAGCCCTGCATGTATTTACTGTGATCCCTTGTGTAGTGTCTGTGTGCTTTCTCACACTTACCAGGAAATCATTACCAAGCTGATACTCTCCCACCCCATAGTTGTATGTCAGTTCCGCTACAAAATGGTTATCCTCTGGTCCAAAACCGACCATTGTCTTGCTCCATTTCCCATCATAGGGACTGCAACAGGATGGCAACAGGATGGTGGCAGAGGAAGCATTAAGATATTTACAGCTTTGTTATCAGAGTTCAAAGTTCAGTTACTTTGAGGTGTTTCATACCTACCCATTACAGGTAGCTTTGCAGCCTTCCTCAAATTCTTCATGGCGTAAAATCTGAAATAGTTCATAAATTGTTAGATTATACCATTAAAGTATGACAAATGCTAGGAGTAAAGGTAACTGCATTCAGGTTGTGCAACACAAGATGACATTAACCGATCAACATTAAACTTTATAAAAGATTGCAGTCACATCTGTCTCTTAAATGAAGCCCTGGAAAAGTACCTTCATGCCCAGCACATCTCGGTAAAATGTGGCTGTTTTGGCCCTGTCGCCAACTTTGAAAACAAAATGCAACGCTCGTCTCAAAGCCATATTTCTTGACGGATATTATTGCAGATTGTTGGTTCTGTAGATGCTTTAGCGAAGCTCGATTGCATTTCCTGCACGATCGATTACTCGGCCATCAATTGGGAAAAACTAAATAAGCAAACAAAAAGCGATACAATGTATAATTAAATTGAATTTGTTTCAATCAATTTAAACTTCAATATATTTCTGTATTCTGGAGAAATAATTTAATATCAGAATAAAGTATATTACCACTACTTTTTCTATTTCTTTTTCTGATTTCTTTTTACTACCACCCCTAGCTACACAGTTTAATGGTATCATCCATTGTATCGCGTAATGTTGCGAGAACACAATGAGTGTTGATAACTTCTCAGTAAAACGTAAAGTAAATTAGAAATAGTTGCTTAAGATAATATAGAGGACAAAACGTCGGTGTGCACTTTGTTAGCATTACTGAAGAAACTATGAGTTTTAAAACTATATTTTACTGTTTAAGTGTAATGCTTGCGTTTCTCCAGCTGGTGGCAGTGTGTAGTAATGCTAAGTGTTGCACATCGGTTTAAGAAAAAACAGAAGAAGAAGAAGAAGAAGAAGAAGA
>JAPQRQ010000006.1:25068521-25080621 GCA_037367365.1 Apogon talboti | reverse complement strand
GTGGCAGTGTGTAGTAATGCTAAGTGTTGCACATCGGTTTAAGAAAAAACAGAAGAAGAAGAAGAAGAAGAAGAAGACACATAAACATGGCTGCGTACATGAGAGGCGTGATTTACTTTCTTTCATTAGAGAAAAATTCTTTATTGTCAAGGAGAGGAAGTTTCATGCTGGAACCAAAAAGGTATATACGCGGTCTGAGAAGGAAACCTGTGAAAGTCTTGTTTCCAGAGGATGAGGCGTCTAAAATCCCAAAGCAGCCAATGCCTGAACCCGCAAAGCCAAATGTCAAAAGGGAGAAGAAGGCCATAGTTACATCTGTAGCAAAGCATCCTGAAGAAAGCGCTGTTCATAAGGCAAGGAGCAGTGCGCAGGAAGCTACAAAGCCTGTTCACCTGACGTTTACCAAAGATGAAATTGATGGAATCCGTTTCGAGAGGGCTTATCCCGGAGACAAGAGACTGGCGTAAGTATCAAGAAAAAAGAAAATGATTGTTCCTGTAATTGTCTCAAATTATATTGTTGCAGTGGTTGAAGAAGTACTCCAGAAGAAGATCAGTAAGTCAAAGAATGGAAATATTATTATATTATGCACTTAAAGGAAAGACAAAGTAGTCCCAATGCAGTAAAATGGTCCTTGTCATTACTCCCTATTATATATTTGTATATCTGTTTGACTATTGGGTAAATATTACTATTGCACTATTGTTCGTTACATTTTGCTGCTGTATATGTGTAAGATTGAGCTCGTATAGCTGTCTTTGTATGACTGGCTATCTTAATCTGTAGTTATGCATCATAACATATTTGCAGCATCTCTAAAGAGTCAACTTTTCAAAATCTTAGAAAACAGCTGTTTTCTCGAGGGTTTTAAGAGGGCTTTAGTTTAATCATTCAGTTTCATCACAAACATTCAACAGGCAGTACATTTGGAGATATGTGGGATTCACTGTACAGGAAAGGCAACGTAGTGGAATAGAAGTATAAAGCTGCATAAAATGGAAATGTCCAAAGTACAGTTACCTCAAACATTTTCTTCGTACATACAGCATTGTACCATAGTAGTGCATTTTTTCAGAAGATATGTGAATTCAGTAAATTCTGATATTTTAAAAATCAAACAATCAGTTGATTGATGGAAAACAATCAACTGATGTTTTCTTGATTAAAAACAATTATCACATCTGATCTGAAATCCATCTATATTGTCTTCTTGTGTGTCTTTCAGGAGGTTAGCGAGTGTCGCTCGTTCCAGGACGTTTAGGGAGCACCAGGGTAAAATCCTCTTGGAGGGCAGACGTTTGATCTGTGATGCCCTCGATGCTGGTGCCAACCCACAGATGGTGTTCTTCAGTACAGTGGAACGGCTCAGAGAGCTGCCTGTGGCCAAGCTGAAACGGGCCACTCTAGTTAAAGTCAAGTTTGAGGACATTAAGATTTGGTCTGATCTTGTGACTCCTCAAGGAGTAATCGGTATGGGTAACTCATTTCTTGTGAATTATTATGAAATGCTCACAATAAGTTTTGTGGTTGATTTTAATCTGTTGTTATGCAGCTATATTTTCCCGCCCGGATCCATCACGGTTAAACTTCACAAATCGAGGTCATTCAGTGCCTATGTCCCTGATATGTGACAACATTCGTGATCCTGGTAACCTTGGGACAATGCTGCGATGTGCTGCCGCGGCTGGATGCCATAATGTCCTTCTCACAAAAGGTAAGCTATGATTAAAGCTGCACAGTTTATCTAATCAGTGTCAGCTTGTGCAATTAGGCTTATTAATTAGACATGGCAGTCTATGTTTGTGTGGAGTCTGCATATTGTCTATACCTACATCTATAATCAAGTAATGACCAGTCAGTTTCTGTTTAGGCAGTGAAACTTGTGCAGTGTCTGGTTGCATGACTGTCTGGTATGTAGAACAGGTGAAATAGATCCAACAAGCAGGCCAAAAAAAAAAACCTCTATTGTATGATGATGTTTTGGAATCTGTGACACTGACCTTATCAACCAAGCAATATGACTGAAAATGAAAATACCATTGGTTTAGTAGAATTGAGAAGAACAACATTGTCCTCCAAAATTGTAATGATTTTTTTTTTTTTTACCAGCTATGCATCCCCAGCTATGATCAAATCATAAACATATGAATTCCACCTATTTTCTAGTTACCAAATGTGCTCTTTTCTCCACCAACAGGTTGTGTTGATGCCTGGGAGCCTAAGGTACTGCGTGCTGCAATGGGCGCTCATTTCCACCTTCCCATCTATCCCAGCCTGGATTGGGCAGATATTGAACATCACCTCCCGAAATCTGTGACTGTCCATGTGGCTGACAGCAGCTGTGGCACTAGTAGAAGCGAAGACATCGCAGATTCGCATATAAATGTCTCAGATAAAGCTTCCAAAGCAGGAGACTACGGCTGGGTCAGTGCAAGGCCCAGTAAGAAGAATAACCACTATGAGGAATACGACACGGATTCAGACTCTGAAGATGAGGGACTTTCTCTTCCCAGAGTCGACACCAAGCTGTACTATGAGAACTGGGCTCAGAGTCCAACTGCCCTCGTGGTTGGTGGGGAAACGCATGGTCTGAGTCTAGAAGCAGTTGAGTTGGCAGAGAAAACCGATGGCCAGAGACTCTTTATTCCTGTGGTTCCTGATGTGGACAGTTTGAATTCAGCCATGGCAGCAAGTATTCTTCTATTTGAGGGCAGAAGGCAACTGTTAAAAGTAATGCAGTCTATGAAAAAACTAAAGTCTAAAGCTGATAGACAGTTTTCTTGATGTTCCCTTTAAATGGCCCTATAACCATGTAAATATCACTAGTGCTGTTGACCTGACAACACAACACAATCATTTCAACTGTACTAAAATAAACCCCAGAAGATGGATCTGGGATTTTTGCAATAATTATATCCCCGAAATGGAGTTTCGGGGATATAATGGTTTTCCCCCGCATGCCGCCGCTGCCAGATGTCCTTCATGTGAACACAATAACTAGGAGGTCTTACAAATGTCCATTTTCTCGCTACCATCCATAGTTCATATGGTGTCAGTTTCATTCACTAGGTAGAGTTTTGCAGGGAAAAAATGGTTCTCTGATTATTATTCTGCCACTATCAGGTCGATGTAGCTCAAATTAAGTTCATATCAATTGTCTAACAATTATCTTTCCTCATGCCACTACCTTGAGTTTACATGATGTCGTATTTTGACACCAGGTGGTGTGTTTTTTTCCAAATGGTTGGGGGAGCAGAGGATTGGGGGGATTTCGGGGATATAGCCGTGCCGTCGACCCCCAACAGTGCAAGTCTGGTTTTCTAAATAGTATGTACATGTAGAATTAGTAGTGAATTTTAATTTGCGGCTGCATATAATGACTTCTTAGTTAATTCCCATATTGTTTCAACTGTCATTTGTAAAATGGTCCCTAGAATTTGATTAAAGCTATAGAAATATTCCTAACTTTTCTAGTTCTTTTCAAAACTGCAAAAAACCTCAGATTTGTATTTTACCAAAGAAACTAAAATCACCACATAGTGAGAGGATAGACCAAGAATGTTTTTGTGTGAGAAATGACAAAAACACAGCACTGATATTCACAATAGCTGTCAGTTGTTCTTCTGGCCATCATTCAGCTGTCCAAATGCTTTATATTTTGCTTTTCCTGTGCAAGTTTGAGGAGCACCCAACCACTGAATCTGTTCTTGGAACTATCAAATCGTGTTAATGGATGTATTTGAGTCATATGCAAGTCTAACTTACCATGAAAGTCTTAAGTACAGTTTTTCCAAGTATGGATAGAGAAGATGCCATTTTGAGCTGCAGCTGGAGCACAAAAAATGAGATCTGCACACTGCTTCTATAATAAATTCAACATTTGCTTTCTGTCTTCCACTTTTCCACTTCACTTAAATACTTCAAGGAACGGGTGAGTCATTTCATCACATGCATTTTACATATCCAAGTCTAACTTTATTTATAGTACATATAAGGAACAGGACTTTGTGCTTGCCAGTGGATTTTTAATGGGTGTGAGAAGTCATGACTGAAGATACATACTGGGAGTAACAGAATATAGGGATTTATACATTCAACACTTTTCAAATGCCGTTTTTGTGCCTTCAGAGATAACCTGGCCTTCTCATTAGGGGACATTCACAGAAAGTCCTCGTAATGACTTGAGATGAGATCCACCATTAACAATTGGCTAGAGATGACTTTCACTCGCATCATAACACACAACATGTACACAGGGTCCTAAAACATCAGTCATTGGTCTGTTACAATCAAGCATACCGTGTTCTTTACCATATGTGCACCTTTAGTGTTTTTTTCTTTAGTGTTTTTTTTTTGTTTGTTTTTTTTAAATAGGGTCATAAAGGCTTACAGCTACATACAGCTGAGGTTTAGCACATTTGCACTATGTGTATATGTGACATACATCTGTAATCAGTCACTTTATTCTTGCTCAAGACGTTCAGTAACCAAGGTAACAAGGATGTTGCAGACGAATAGAAAGCAAAGAATCGGCTGAATACGTAGGTCCATTGGGTAATTCTCTGGGTTTCTCTAGAAGTCAGATAGCTATCAAGTGGAAAAAAAATACAAATACTTTTCTTGAGGCAAAAACAAAAACAGAATCTCCATATATATTACTGTAAGGACTATAGTCAATGCAAGGCACCACAGGAGAAAGAGAGGACTCCATGAAAGAGGACCATGTCTAAAAAAATGTTAAAATGTCAGTAAAAAGTGAGACATCTGTCTAACAGTCTGACAAAGTCAGGGGGAGTGGCAGAGAAAGAAGGCTAGGGAGTGTGAGGGTTTGATGATGGTGAGAGTCCCATAGATGTCCAATTTGGATTTGGACTTCCTCTTTAGATGGGCTCCGGTTTGAGCTTTTCAGCCAGGAAGTCGTTGACAAACTGCTCCACGATGGCCGGCGTGATCTCCTCTACGTCTCGAACGTACTTGGCGCGGGCCGACATGTCCAGGATTGTGAGGAGAGGTGCTGCCTCTGGGAGGTTAGTGTAGTCCCGCAGGGAGTCAGTCATGTCATCCTGAGGTGAAATGGACAATAACACAGCGATTAGTGTTATTTACATCATTTCAGAGGCTTTGCGCTATGACCACAATCTCATATTCCGATACAAGTTACTTCAGTTCCAGATAATCATGAATACCAGAGTACTTTAGCTTATTTCTTATCACATTTTGAATTATATATGACAAATGTACATGAGTGGATTATTTTCCTTTTTAATTTTCAATCTATACGTTTTGCACAAATTTTCAATGAAATATGTAACAAAATATCAAATATTAAAGTACGAAATATAAAAAATGTAAATGGGAAACACTTTTTGTCTATACTGACAAAATCGAATTATGCCTTAAATATGACTATAGCACACACATCACACCTACACTTTGTGAATTCCCATCCCTGCTGAAATATAATCATGTCAGCTCATAATTAAAATGGTAATTGTTAAATTAATATGTGTTTAAAGGCTGATTATTTATTCTGAGTGACGGTTAGAGAATCTAGATATTCACTTGTGGTTTAAAATGATTGTTATGTCCAGATATCTCAAGGTATATAATTTCAATGAAAAAAATTCAACACTTCAGTAAAATTCCACAGTAGAACATCTCTCTGCAGCAAAAGTTGAAACAACAATTAGTCTGGTACATGCAACTCTTTCAAGTTTAATATATAGCATCATACTAAGGCTGAAAAAAGCTCCCTGTATCTGTGCCATCCAAATGATGAAAAGTATTGCTGTTCAACATGTAATTTCCAACCAAAAAAATACAGGCTAGATCCCAATATGAGACGGCAGATGTTTTTTCTATCATTACACTATATATATCCTGTTGTGCAGCCCAGTGCATTCCTTACATTGCGTTAAAATTACCTTGACATGCAAGTTAAACGCTGGATACATTCCAGCAGAGAAGACACAACATTACACATCTCTCTGCAGCTAATCAGTTCAGACTTGCTAGTGTAAAATGAAAACTAGGACACCACCCTTTAGTTGAACTATGCCATGTTAAGATTAGCCCAAATAAGCGTCGATCTTTCTGGCTCAGTCTTTATTAATGCACACTTCTTGAAAGAGAATTTAATACACTCTCCCCTCTGCCGTCTTCCTGCCCGGAGAGACCGGAGAGCTGGTGCTTAGTCACACATCCTGCTGTGTGCAAAGACAGGAAGGAACCAGGTGGGGTTTGACAACGTCTCTCCCACTTAAAGGCTCGCTCAACTTTTGTGTTTTCAATGTAGCTGAAGGTGCTGCACATGCGGGGAGGAAAGAGGAGTGTTGACCTGTTAAGGAATTGGGTACAAAAACATCCCGCTTCTGTTTGGTTTTGTCCGTTTGTAGTTGTTTTCAAAGAGCTTCACCCATGTTTTGCCCGAGGCTTTATGTCACCTTTCACACCTACCAACAACTTATCTCTAACAACTCAGGATTTCAGCCTCTGTAACCATAGGTAACAGGAATGAATCACTACGAGGCAGGCAGGCAGGCAGGCACTAACTTTCAAACAAGCCTGAGAAGGCCATTAATTATTGAGGCTTCGTTCCAGCTGGGAGTGCCTCTGAAATTCGTATTCTCCACCCGACAGAGGTCAATTATTCTAGTCATATCATCTCTGAGTCAAATAGCTTTCATAGTTTATGTTTTATGCAGGGTTGTACAGTTCACTTATTGAATGTGCACCGCTACTATCACCCAAGACATTCTCCTTTCCTCATGTCAGCGTGACCCGATTTCCCCTCAGCTATGTTTGCTGGCTCACAGGGAGGCTCGCAAAGATTAAAGATCAGTTTCATATGGAAGAGATTATGTTGAAAATGCAGAACTAACAAGAAAGGGCCAGGGGGTGGCACTGCAACAAAGAGTTGACTTCTCAGGGTAGGAGTGCCACTGATGTTGATACTTTTAGTTACCCATTTATTCGCCAGTGTGAGAATCGTCAAAACAAAGTCCGAGACACAGCCGTTTCACATAGATTTCCTCTTACGCATATTTAAAACCTGTTCTCTTCAGGATATGTTATGTCTTTCCCTGTTATCCAGAAACCATGGCTATTCGCACTAAATGGATCAAATCAAACAATCACCTCCTACATTTCATTGGTTGCACTGCTACCTATAAAGGATAACGATGCCAATATCATGTCTTTGACCTCCACTTTGCAAAACTGCAAACAGATGGAACAGATGAACTCCAGTGTTTTATTTTGTTGTAGGGAGCTGACTTCCTCTGAATGGAGCGTATTTTATTACACTGCAAATCACCCTATATTGACCATTTAATCCTCACAGATGTTAGATGTCGCTTAAAACAATGTTGTTACGAGTGAAATACTGTTTAATTCTGCTGCACATCAAAGCTTTTCCCTGTCGTGCTCTCTTGCAGCCACACTATGTGTAGATTCTAGATCATGTGGGCACACAGTGTAATGAAACCGCAAAGAGAAGAAATTCTACATTCTGTCGCCGCGGCCCTCCCAATCTCTCCGATATGAGAAGATGTAATCTGTACGTCAGTCCTCGCCCCCGTTAGGAGGTCATGCATCTTCTTTTGTGTGGCGTCTCTGCTTGTGTACACTGCTTCTCATGAGGTGCAGCCGTTCTAGAGGCCCCCGCCCTCGGCTCGGCTCGGCTCAGAACAAAAAAGACAAAGGGCCTCTCCGCCGTAGTCTGCGCTCACGGCTGTGATAAGGCTTCAGCGTGTGTTTACTGTGTGGAACCTGCTGGGCCGTGTCAGGTTTATTCTGCTTATTGATGCTCTGTGGCATTTTACAGACGATGACCGCGTGATAAGACCCGAGCTGATAATGATGAACAAAACCTCCCCGTCTGACCGCTGAAGCATGGCTGCGTCCATCTCACTGGGCAGCTTTGAAGTCTTTTATCAGTAAAATTTATGATATTCTCAACTAACTATAGGTCTCTAAAGGATTTGGTGAAAATAGAAACACATTTTACAAGTGAAGATAAAAGCAGTGCCGAAGGTTTAAGTTCTGTCAGTTATCTGAGATAAAATGTTCTAAATCCTACATAGTTTGATAAGATGAGTTTGAAAACAAATGAAAGTACTGGTTGTCTAATGTTTTCAAGATAAACATAAAAATGTACAAAAAAGTACATATGTACATTTATATGGTGGATATATGAATCTGACACTAGAGTGAATGTGAAAAGTTATTGTATTCTAGTGTACAGATAGTATAGCTCAAAGGTAAACATTCCTATTAAATACTTCCCATTCTCTTTTTAATTCATAGAATTTCTTTTTGTGATCCAATACTACTAAACTATAATCAATTAGCACTTTTGACCTAATTTTTCTTTACTAGTGACCCACATTTGGTAAAGTTTCACTACATTTATTCTGATAGCATCGTAGGATCAGTGTTATTTGCAAAAAAACAGAACTACTTCAATTATTTATATCTCTTATTCTAGTGAAAACAGAGGGAATGATATAAGATTTATTATGTCTGTCTTCATGTTATTGCATTTTTTGATGTTTTGTTGTTAATCCTCAATGATCGAAACAGTCGCCAGCAAACCTAAAGAATCTACAGGTCTAAAATGTTTAATAACTTTGGAATCATTAATCTAGTAATAATAACTCAGGTGGAATTCAGTTTCTCAGCTTTTCATCAGCATCATTATCAAACATGATCCATTTGGATGTTCAGAAGTTCCATAGTGAATGTGGAAACACTAATCCTCTGCAACATTGATTCCCCATCAAAAATGCATGTAGCTTGATAAATGACAGTGGTTTACATGCTTGTTTTGACATTAAGCTAATAATATATTTTGCAGAAAGTAATTTTTTCTTCAGTTTTCTTTGTTCTGATATAATAACCTTTGAATTTACTCTGAGCTTCTCTGCACATCTACATGATCGGTAAATTAAATAGAGGAAAATACCAGATTTTCTTATAAATGTAGAGAAAAATTCATTTGGAAGTTGCGACAAAAACATTTCCATGAGGATTAAATCATGTTATATATGAGTTTTGTGACATATGCTCATTCTATGTGTTTTATTTTGCATTTACTTTTATTTACTTCTACATAGTAAGGAATTTAGTCAGGGAGCTGTTAAACCCTGAGGGCTTTAGAGATCTCTTTATGAGTTACTGGTGAACATAATACGGCAATTAAATACACATTGTTTATTCTATGTCAACTTTCAATATGACAAATGTCTTGAGGAAATATAACTGTTAATGAACTTAAGCCAGATCTCCTGAGTCCATGTGGTCATTCTGGTCTATGTTTATTTGTTACAAAATCTGGTGGCAATAAGTATAACTTTATAATTCACTACTAAAGTTCAATGAATCCCTCCAAAGTCCTGGAGAGTAGATGCCATGAAATATAACTTGAAGTCAAAATAAATGATAAAATTATGTCAAAGATAAAGACATAAATCGATGACAGATCTTTTGGCAGGTGACAGCTGCTGTTGTCTGTTAAATTCGATGTGACTCAGAAATACCACAGGAGTTCACTTTGTATGCAACAACCACTACAAACAGAAATAAAGAAACAAAGGATCATTCATTCTGTATTTATAAATCAATACACTACTCTACGCTGTGGTTTTTTTCATTAGGATAAGAAGATCCTGTGTCACTCTGCTCTGCCTGGCCTCCCCCTGAGAGACTGCCAACATACTGCCGTCTCATGGACACAGAAAACCCAGCAGCTGGCTTGGCAGGCACCGCTCCACTACCAGGGCCAACCCAGGCCAAGGTGCAGGAGCCTGAAGCTTCAGTCTGTGAATGACAGCATAAAAGACCTGAAACGGGAAGTGAAATCTGACCGTGAACCCAATCTGGAAAATAAACGTGGTGATTTCATAGCCGGTTGAGCTAAAGCCAGGAAATTATACCTGCACTACATGGATGTAAAAATATCTGCCTTAGCACATGTGCCACGAGGGAAACAAAGCAAACTGAGACTGCAGTTAAACACAAGAAGCTTGTGAATGTCTATGAGCTCCAGTGCAACAATGTCTCTTTGTGTTGGGTCAAGTAAATATTGGCAGACAATCAGCAGAATGAAACCATATCATGACAACTCTCATTTGTTTTCTGAAAACTTAAAGAGGCTGCTCTTGTCCTGTGGCCTTCAAGGCTGACCGAGTGGAGTGGCCTTGGACGTACGCACATTTACACACAGGGTCAGACAGTTACAGCACATGTGTGAGCCCGAGGGCCGAAACCTGAGCCTGCCCTCGGTGTTTGACATGGGAAACCAGCGCTCTGCGACCCGACTGCTGGGCAGAGACGGGGAGGGAAGGGAAGCTGCAGGGCAGAGAGGAGGGTAACTGAGGAGAGGGAGCTAATCTGGTAATTATGTCTGCCGCTTCTGCTAACTCCGCCACTTCTGGAAAGGTCGAGACAGAACAACATGAGATAACAGGAGTTATGAAAACTCACGGTCTATCCCACACAGGGAAGACGGGGGAGGGGATGAAGGAGGGGGATGGAGGCAGTGTAAGGGAATACAGCGGGTCTGCTAGCACGCTCTAGATCTCCCTACAGGCATCCAGTTGAAATATGGGTCAAGAACAGGGCTGAGGGTCTCATTTACAGGTTTAAGAAGCAATAAGAGCAGCCTCTCAAAGGCCGAGATTACAACAATTCTAAGGGTTCTGTGTAGATACATAAAAATGTAAGTTTTATCTGCTTAGTGTAGATACTGTCTGTTGATATGCCTTTCCTCACAGGC
This sequence comes from Apogon talboti, assembly GCA_037367365.1. NCBI lineage: Eukaryota > Metazoa > Chordata > Actinopteri > Kurtiformes > Apogonidae > Apogon > Apogon talboti. The sequence goes on along the minus strand of JAPQRQ010000006.1, from coordinate 25,069,844 downwards.
AAATAATCAGATGTGGATGGTTTATTTATTTATTTATTTACTTTTACACATTTGGTTTCTTTTACTGTCGTCACCTCCATATTACTATTATTCATATCGTTATATACTCTTTATCATATTATACTATTCAAGTCATATTAAAAACTATGTGAATACAGCACTGGCAATACATACTTTTTTCCACCAGAGAGCACTAATGAGTTCATTAATTTATCTTATTTATGTTTTAACTTTCCTACTTTTGTCATAATGCTTAATAACTGATTGAAGGTTTAGGTTGTGTCATTGATCATACTGGCTTTATGAGGGTTTTTGTAAGTAAAGTGCATTTCCAAGTACAGCTCAGCAAACCCAAAACAAACATTATCACGTAAAAATACACCCCAACTTAAGTAAATATTGTGTCACTTGTTTTACTATAGAAAATGGGATAAGATTCCTCATTTTGCTGCCTAGAGTGGCCTATCTCACCTCTCCAGCCACAAAGAATAGCAGCGGTATCTCCTCCTCCTTGGCCTTGTACTTGGCCATGAGCTTCTCTGCTATTGGCTGAATCAGCTCCTTGGCCGGCTCCAACTCTCCCTCCTCCTCTGCGTCTGAACAAACCGGGAAAGAGACACATAAATGCATTATGAGTACGCGGAAGAGAAGAAGAAAAGGAGCAGTAAAAGGCGTCCAGAGAGGCCACCTGGGAGAAGAGAGATGCACAGATGCATGACATGGAAAGTCAGGAAAAAAGAGACGGCTGGTGGACAGATGAGGAAAGAGACCAAAAGAGACTGTGCAGATGGTGTCCATCTTATTTCGCAATTCAGCCTGACCTCAAGGAACACCAGAGTGGCCTTTTAAGGGTCATCATTACAGTATATGCACTTATACCTTTTCATGATCAGCTTAGTTCTTCTCCATCCTCACTATAACAGACGACATTTATTTTTCTTTACATCTATTGATTTTCTGTATTAACACATAAATAGTAAAATCATGTCCCCGCAGACCATTACACTGAAAGGATTTTCCATAGCGTCGGACATTCAATATGCTCCACATAAATGCCACTTCATTCACACACAGAGAGCTTCAGGCAGAACCCCATGTGGAGCCAGCATCATAAATGCCCCGTTACTCACCCACAAACAGCACAAGGCAGGGCCCCTCGTGGAGCTGCACGGCGTTGGATTCACTGAGCTCCAGCACGGGTCGAGGGTGCCACGGAAAGAGCCGGCATTCGGGGTCGTTCAGCACCTCCACGCGGCCTTGTCGTGTGATCATGTGACCTTCTGAATCCAACAAAATCAAGGTGGGAATACCTGGAGGGGAGGG
>JAPQRQ010000006.1:25056690-25068421 GCA_037367365.1 Apogon talboti | reverse complement strand
CCCAGGGTAACAGTCACAGTGATTAGGGTGGGAGGGTAATGAGATTAGAATTAAGTACAGAGAGAGAGAGAGAGAGATAAAGTGGGGATGGTGTGAGAAGAAGACAAACATAGGAGGGGAGGAAATGGGCAAATACGTGGGAGGTGGTTTAGGTCATTTCCCTTCATTATTACATTGTGACGCAGACAGTTCAATCTCCTACTGAGTTTTTGTTTATGTGGACTTTTTGGACCTTTTTTTGACCTCTTTTTGTCAGTTTCACTTAAGCTCTTTGCTCTTCGATGCTTTCTATTTTGTCTTCAACTATGCGCCCTCTCTCTTGAGATTACAATCTCCTTGCCTTATTAACAGACTTATCAGAAACAGACACCATCTGGGAGCAAACAGAGTGCGTGAGTCAGTAAGTTCCTGTCTGTGCATGTGCCGTGAAGGCATCAGAGGTAGGGGGCCATCGTGAACTGCAGGGGTTGTGAGTGCGTGGCGGAGGCAGTGTTGATTCGTCCTCCGTGCATTCCTCGCATTCTTTGCAGGACAGGCCAAGAGCCAGTTTCTTGCTAACTTCATCCACAGTCCTCTGCACACACACAGCGAAGGTTATCGGAAAAAAAGAATGAGGCGCAGAGGGAGAGGCGCACCACTTCCGCAGCGAACGAGACAGTAAACTTGATAACTGGCCCACATTTTTCAGGCTGCAGGGCAAATCTGTGTTGCTGTTTCTCTGCCCAGCACGGAGAGCTGTCAGCCATTGTGCCAGTGTTTCAGTATGTGACATAACAAAGCCTGGCACCTTAAAACCATTCTCTTGCTTCCTCTGGGCTTGAACATCAAAGGCGGCATATATGAGGAGGAAGCAGCTGTGAAATACCTTGTATTCCATAGAGTCTGTTGAGTCGTGATCGTCGAGCCTCGTCTGAATACGGCACCGCCAGCCATGGCATCTCGCTAAAGTACTGCTTAAAGGACTCCTCTGACCTGGAGGGGGTTTCAAGTACAGCAAATGACAACAGATGGTGATTTTGTAATCTCAGTTAACAGGTAAAAGGAGAAGAATGATGATTTCTGTGTATGACACAGTGGTGGAAAAAATCTTCAGATTCTTCAAGTAAAAGTATTAAGAGTAAACTTTGATAACGCTCTACTACAAGTAGAATCTTATTTGAGTACACTAAGTAATAGTAGTCATCATGTGATAAAAGTAGTGCATCATATTCTATAAGATAATCATATGTTTGCAAAAGTGACTAAAGCTGTCAGACACATACAGTGGAGTAAAAAGAATATTTGCCTTTGAGATGCAGTGCAGTAGAAGTATGAAGTTGCATGTAAAGTGCAAGTATCTGAAATACATAGTGTAGAAGTTTTACTCCGCCACTACTATGACAGACAGAAACAGATGTACGTGTTAATAAATCTAATATTCTGGCAGAGTGAACCTCACCTGTCAGCGCTGACAAACACAATCTCAAACTTTTGACCGGACTCTTTGATGGTTCGGTACGATTCCACTAAGACCCGGGTCAAACTGCGGCACGGCGGACACTGATAGAGAAATAAACAGAGAAATAAGGGCGATGTGACAACAATAACGGGTTTCAGGAGCGTCCTCCTTTGTTCTGGGCATTCACCAGCTCTGTCACTATGTCCAAAACACCTTTCCACAAACTAGTAATTCTCTTGTTTTGTATCCAGCCTTTTTGAAACGTAGCCCACACCTCCTGAAACACTAATCCAACTATAATACTCCAGCTTGAGAAACTATTTATTGTTCTGTGTGTATTTGGCAGCGGGAGTGGAAGTATGGCTGGCATTACGATGACATCAGTGTGATACGGCGGCAAGAAGGGGAACAGACCTGTCGAACTACCAAACACTTTCTCATGCTCACTGTATTCTTTGCTTTTCTTTAGTTTCCCATAAATAGAATACAACAGATAATGATTATTTACATCAGACAAAGAGATAAGGTGCAATTCATGTTTTTTGAGCAACATTTCATAGCGACACAACAGAAGTTTGCTTTGAGCAGCTCTCAGTTACTAAAAGCTGATTTCCTCTGGGATATTTGTTATTTTATTATCAGGAGTAAGGTTAAGGTTTCCTGGTCTGGAAGGCTGCATTACAGTTGTCCTTCTGCTTTCTTTAGTTAGACTGCTCTAACAAAGTGAAATAATACAGTATATGCCAGAACCTGTTTGGTCATGATTTCCACATTTTTAATTAGGCTTATAACAGTACAAATCTATAATACACTGACACCAACATACATCCATAGTTATAAAACAGTACGTTCGAACCACCTACACATTTAGTTTTTCATATTCTCAATGCAATCTCATATATATTGTTTATATTAGTAGAGGGGATATATACACACAACAATATACTATTGTTGTATATACTCTATAGTAATTAACTGAGATGCAGAGTCAATTTATTTACCCATTCTATTTGATTACAGTGGATGCACTGTGTAGAGCATTTTCTCATTGATTCAGTCATGCATACTCATCCTGCAAAGCCTTGATCAATTCACAGCACGATAATTGACTTTTTGCCAAGTTTCTCATACTGTAGAGATGAACATAACACATGGCTCTTTATGCTCTATATATCTTACACAATGCAGCATTAATGCTATAAGAATACACAGCTGTTTTATGTAGGTTTGAAAAATGTTTGTGGCTTAACTAATGTCTTTCACTGATTTTTTACCAACACTGAAATATGGGTCATGTTTCCTTGCCATGGGCCATTTCAGGTCTCTGCAACATTAAGAGGTAAAACACACACACATTTCTGTATAACTGCATGCCAGTGCCAGCGCTGCCATTTCGTGTTCGTAAAGATTACTTTCATAGCAGTTAGATTTACACCAGTAACCAAAGGGAATGTGGTGTAAAAATACTGCAGACAGAGTCTTGTAATGGCTTTTGCGACTTGTCCTTTTCAATTTTCTATGGGTCTGGGGTCTGAGCCAGCCTTCAGGCGTCACCATTCTGAAAAGGCAGTCTCTGAGGCTGTGGCTCTGGCAGCTGTTGTGCTGACTGGTCTCGGTAGCTCTGCTGCATCTCATCTGGAACAGCCCACCGATGATATAAAGCCTTTCATACATCACTGAGTCATGACCTTCACTAGCTATCAGCACGCCCAGTGCAGAAAGACACAATAGCCTGATGTCAGTGGGGTGTGGTGACTGATGCCCACTTCGAAGAGGTTCAGAGGTAGCGATGAAAGCACGAAGGGGACAGTTGACCACTCTTAATGTAAACAAAAGACACAATGGACTCCTCTCCACCCTCCTCTCTCCTCCCCCTTATCTGCCTCGCCTCCTGCTCTGCCTCTTCCTGCTCTTCTGTGATGTCGTTGCCCTTTCTTGTCACTGAAGCCCCAGTGTTTTGACTTAAAACTGAACACTCAGGGCACCTTCCCTGCACAGCCTTTGTCCTTTTCCTCTGCTCGACACTCACCCAGTGTGCTGAGAAGTACACTCCCACATAGTGCCCCTCCAGAGAGCTGCTGTCTGTTGTCTGCCTGTTGTTCCTGAGCAGAGGGCCTGCCACCACCTCCGCAAATGGCTTCGGTCCCCAGGGGAACTCCAGGCCTGGGAGAGGGTCAGAAAGTAGAGGCACAATGAAAGGGGAAGATGGGACAAGGTTTCTGAAGAGGAACTTTTTCTTGTTTCGTCATGTGCGCTTTATTATGACTGTTGTCATCTGCTTTTAAAAACACATGCCAGATGCAAAATATGATAATAATGAAGACTGACGGGCATGTCATTCAACATTTATCAGTCAGAATTACTTCTCTACTGCTTTCTTCCTTACTCTCCCTTTTCATGCCATCTTCACTGACTACATTTATATGCTCAAAATTTTGTTTTTTTGTCTTTACTCCAAAATTCCTTTTAAGTTGTTTTGTGGCTAGTGAAAATGACTATTCCACTAGCGTTCCTGTCTACATGCAGCTGTGCATACAACAAATTAATATGTTTTTTTTTCAGTTTGGCAGATGTTCAACTGTGTAAACAAAGCCTCCCTCTTTCATTCCTCAGAACAAGCTCTTGCAAAGGTGTGCTCTTTGCACATGTCCAAAATTTTCTTTAATAATGTTTACGCATGTTACTCCATCTCACTAGAAATGTCTTAGAAGTATTTTCTGACTAATTTAGACTATCTAATCCAAATCTGCTGACATATGTCAAATTCAGAATAGTGTTATAGTCTGAATAACGGTAGAATACTAGTGTGTATGTACCCATACTCATTATTGGTGTCCAGCTCTAGAAATGCATTTGGTGCAGCTGAAGTGAAAGGGGGTAATCATAAATAAAACCTCGTCAGGCTGGTTCATAATGGCCTCTTTATGTGAACTTGGTTGTCTAGGGCTTCATTAGGCAGGAATGACACATCTGCACTGCACTGGTGCTGCTTTTTTTATTGTTGTTCGGATTGTAAAAATGCACTCTATCTTTATGCTGCAGGCTAGTCTGACGCCACTCAACTCACAGGCCTTTCATTGACAGTGAAAAGCAGAGGGCCCCGAATCATTCACCCGCCCCTCTCCATCGCAGAGCACTGCAAACTTTAACCGGCCTTTTCCTCTCCTTACCCGAGCTGCTGTGGCTGAATTGATTTGTCATGTCAGGAACTGCTCAGTCTGCCTCTAATAAAAACCATAACACGGGAAAAACTGCAAAACTCAGAGAGATATGCTGTAAAATATATCACTGACCTGCTTCTGCTTTAAAACTTTTGTATGCTTTATAGGAAATGCAAAATTAATCAGTGCCTGTCCCCATATTTATTCACTTTTCTACCCGCACAGTTTGAAAATCCAGTTAATGGCTCATGGAAATAATACTTAAGGCCTGGACCTACTTTTGTCCAACCAGACATTGAAATCTATCACAGCACTCATGAAAAATCCATTCCCTTTCACCGCTGTGCTGTCATAATACTGCCATTCTCCATTCTCCCTTCTCACATGACTAATGACAGTTTTTCATGCTGACAAAACAGGGAATGAGGAGCAGCATTTTTTAATGTTGAGAGCTTCTTGGTCACACAGGACATCCTCTGTACCGGAGAGGAAAGTAAGCCCACTCTATTAACTCTCTGTATCACTTCAAAGTACAGAAATTATAGGTTTATAGATAAGAGTGAGACAGGGACGCGCTAGGATATTCACATGGCACCGCAATTATAGCAACATCAACACAAACAAAGAGAAAAAAACATTGCAAAATTCAAAGTCCACATGGAGCTGAGCACGGGGAATTTAGACGAGCTAATGGTAGCTAGTGCTGCTGCTGTAGAAGAGTACAAGAGATTTACAGAAGAACTCAGGAGGGAGCGTAAGGAATTTTAATGAGAAAATGCAAAGTCTTGCATGCTTTCAGATCACTTGAACTTCTACTTGGATTTTTTGCCCATGACTAAAAAAAACTACTAAGCACTGCAGCTTTAAGTGAGACAGTAACAGGAACAACAGTTAACTGTGTGAATCATCAGTGTTTATCAAAGATTATTCAAAATGGAACTGTGGCCTGACTCTTAACCACAACCCAGAGCAACTGAAAAAATACCCACCATGCATTTGGAGCAACACAGGTACAAGAGACAAAGTGTGAGAGACAATCTATCTTTCTCAGTGGCTGTGTGTGAGCCACAAAACACCCATCATTATCTTATTGAAAGCGATATTTTTAGGTTGGAATGGTTGGTGCCTGGGGTTAAGGTTAACCATATATTAACAGGGATTAAGGTAAGAGCTCAAAGTAAGAGAATAAATATACAGTATATGAGTGGAATAACTTACTATCATTATACCACAAGTGTGTTTGTGTATGTGTGGTTTGTAGTCAGTGCTAATCTTACCTTTGGGGTCATCTCTAACCACCAGTAGACCATTTCGACACACCACCTTTCCTGTAGCTGCATCCACGAACACCAGGGATGGTATACTGGTTACCTTGTACTTGTTCCAAAGCTTCATCTGAGGAGAGAAAACGGAGGGAGGAGAGATTAAAAAATGTTGGCAAGACTGGCCAAAATTCGTACTCTGAGCTGTAAAAAAATGTTTAACCCAGTTTTGACCTGTGTGTCTAATTATGTCGTCGGTGCAGCAGCAGTATATTCATCTATTCATATATGATGGCATATAAAACTGTCTTTTTGTTTCAGGATAGTTGCCAAAAAAAAATCTATAAGATGGTAAGGATCACACCGAAAAAGGCTGAACTGGAACATGCTGTCCCCACTGTGTCTTCAAAGAAGAAAGTGTAGGTATGGAGGTGAAAAACAAACTAACACCTTGTAGAGTTAAAGAGAATTTTTGATCCCTTCCCAAGTGTTAAGCAGCACGAAATATCGGAGCCATTTGGATGTGATTCACAAATTGGCAGGCTTATATGAGCGCCTGTTGGCTTTAAATGTATGTGTAGTTTTTCCTATACGACTAGTTGAAATGAATACAGTCTCATAAAGTCAGGGGAAAAAAAACCCACTTTACAACCTGAATTCTGCATGAACTGGAGCTATTAATAGAGTCCAGCATTCAGTGGAGTCCTTAACATCAAAGAGCAGATGAAGCATTTCAGATATCTGAGACTCACTTTCCATATCAGAGAGAAAAGCCCGATGCTGTGAATAGAAAATAGCCAAATCTTCTTGTAAAGAGCAGCAGTTGGAACTGTTCAATGTTGCTGCTTCAGCAACTACAAAGAAGCTGGGTATCCCTCGCATGAAATCCCGAGACAGAAGTAAGAAGAGCGAGAAACTGTCTCTGGAAAACTGTCACATCCGTATGAGTTTTACCTTCTAGGTTCACGTAATTATTAGATCAAGATTCTACAGACAGACAAAGTCCCCCCCCCTTCTGTTATACCTCATGGGACCTCTCCACTGACTGCAGATCAGTCAAAGGGGAGAATTAATAACTTTATGAGACAAAAAAGTTGCAGTTTGAGACAAAGATAGTAAATACCTAGTTTTATGTTTCACAGCTCAACGGACTACATTTCCCATTGCACGTAATACATGTCACCAATACCAAAACAGCCATTGACTTAGAACATTTTACCTCAATTTTCAGGAGCGATGTGAAAAAAAGTATTGAAAGGAGGTGAAAATTACCACGGTCTGGTTATGTTGAAGCTACAGAAACATCTTTAGCAAATCTGAATAGATCGTAGAGACAGTTACGATTCCATTACTTCTGTGAGTTCTGGGTGTGTAGACTTTATATTTACATATTCTACCAGTCAGACAGTTACAGTTTTACCAATAACTGCAACTTTCTTGACATGTAAAATGATCTTTTAAATTGACAAACAAATGAAAATTATGCATAATACAAATTGAGAAGATAAAAAAAAAAAAAAAAAAATCAGCAGTCTTTCCATTGACTGTAATTCATTATTTCCAGACTTAGGTCCCATTGGGCACAACCAGAAGAGGCGGGACTTTGACAAAATTATTTATTCTCTCTTTTTTTTTTCCTACAAAGTGTCTTCATGGATAGAGAGCCAAAGATTTTATTTGCCAAAAAAACCCCAAAAAAACCCAGCAAATTTATTAACCTGCTCTGCCAAGCCAGGCACTCCACTCCCAGTGCAACAGAGTGATTTGCACTGTCTGGATGCTGCAGAAGTTATTCTAAAAGATTTCAAGCCAAATGAAGTGCTGAGTACTTTCCTTGGGGCTCAGCGAAGTAAGCCTGGATTTTGGTTACCAATGAGCTCCACGCTGATGAAAACCGTTTGTTGTTCCTTTTGTGAAAACAGTGACTTCACTGCAGGAGCTGAGCACCAAGACTTAGACACACAGACAGAATAAGAACCACACAAGCTATATGTACTCGCAATTTATTTACATATTATGTGGGTCCTATGATAATGTCAACCACATGCCCTCAGTGACAGCAGAGGTCAGACAGTCTGTTCAGTGGACAAGACGACCCGGAGCCTCCTGAAGATGTCGGTCTGGACGTCCCTCAAGAGAAAACTCCAGTGTCTGCCACAGTCAACAGTTTTACCACATGCTCAGTGCTGCTCTGGAAACTCAATCTGTGCTCACAAATTGATGGGGTTAGGGGCATTAACGGTGACGGTCTCCGAAAGCTAACGTGGCCAGCGGTGTATCTGTAGAACTCTGCAGCAATATGAGTTGGCTGACTGCTGTCATCCCGGCTTATCATATGAGACTGAATGCCAGATTTGGTGAAGGGGACAGAAGAGAAAAAAAGAATGCTGGGAGTTAAGGTGATTGGATCTGTTCATGTCAAAGTGTTATTACCTTTGGTCCAAAAGTCCAAAGGTAATAACACTGAGGCGTGTAGTGGCATATTAATGACCTAATATGATTAGAAAAACAGAATGACAAAACAGAGTGTATGTTATTAAAAGCTTAAGACTAGATTATCACAATACCACCTTTATCTAAAGCACTTGTACAGGTACGCACCGTCTAAAGCTGTAACATTACTTAAAAAGGCAACAGTGCAAGACTTAGGGGGATTTTTGGAGGATTCTGTCGCATATATGAAATGCAATATGCATGATTATATTTTCATTAGTGGATAATCACATGGAAATGAGAACTGTGTTTTCATTACCTTAGAAAGAGCCATTTATATCTACAGGGAGAGTGGTCTCCTTACACATGTTGCACTACAGAGTCTCTATACAAGGTCTGAACTGACTTCGTTTTCTTACTTTTACTGTTTAATAGCAGGTGACTAAAGCTGGACTAACATCACCTACAGTTAATATCCCCTCAACTGAAAAACTCAGAACAGACATAAACAAATACAGGCTATTATGAGAGACTCACATTTTTTTAACAGTTCTTTTTGGTAGAAGGTGAGCCAAAAATCAACAAATCATGTTTAAAGACAAGTTTAAGTTGATGACATACTGTATATACATACAATTAACCTGAACAATTTTTTCTGAGTTTCAATATCAGACTGATTTAGTATGATGCAAGTATACAAGTCAACAACAAATAGAGCAAAATCGTAGAAATTGCAATGTGGACATGTTACATATTGTAGCTTTACGTTCTATTACAACGCTCATATTAAACAAGTGAGAGATTTGTGTGGAATCTTCACGGACAAAAACCCATTCTTCCTCTTTGCCTCACCACTAATTTACTGCGTCCTTGAGTCATGTCTGCCTGGTGATTTGGCGGCGAGATCAGAGTAGCCTTGGTTATTAAATCTTTCAAGGGTTTAACTTTGCTTTAAGGATGAAAGCACTGCTATGATTGGAAGGCGGATAACCAGCCTTGTAACTACAACACCTAAATGTCCTCAAGTCAGTCACAAACAAACATCAAATGCACGTCATCACCTTGAAATACAAGAATTCATTGTGCGTGAGTGTGTGGTGACAAAAAGGGGATCTCATTTGTCACCTGTACAGGTAAAGTGTTGAGTTACATCGCTATTGCTGTGAGTGATTTGACTGTGAGAATGTCTGGGAACCTCCTCTTTTATGTTTGAGGCATTTCTAAAAGCTGATAAAACATTACAGAGACAATTAGTTTCTCAGTAACAGCTACTCTTCTCTCGTCTGTCCTCCATGCCAATAGAAAACATGAGGATCACATACCACAGCAATCCATTTCCCCAAAACACTGTTTCATTGTCAGAAGCCGCAGGCTGCCTATTATCGCTGAGACAATAAATACAGAATGTGACATGATATGTTGTTCTAAAAAACACCCATCAGTCATGTTGTCAAATCTGCCCTCAGTCCATGGATTGTGAAACAACATTGTGAAATGGTGTTAAGAATATTTGTGGATCATCTTGTCGGGTTTCATTAATCTGAAACAGGAGTCATTTGATTAAAGCGTTTGTTATGCGTTAGTCATGAAAACTGTCATCTAATAGGTTAGCAGTAACTTGTTTTTATTACAGCTTTTCGAGACTGTAATCAATGCATCATGATTGCATGTTTCCTCCCCTAGATAATGAATACAGTCATTATCAATAGCAACAGTGTGTAACTATACAGCCAAGCTGCTGTCTTGGCTATATAATTACACATAGGTTTAACAATGCCAATAAGCTGTAGAGGGTCCTTCAACTCTTCACACTCCAGGGAGAGATGGAAATCCATACCGACAATCCATTTGCTCTCCTGAACATGCAGGCATTAGCCACACACTGGGCCCACTGCTCATCATGCTAATTGAATCATGCATGGTTGCAGATCCATATCCAGAGAAGCAGCAAATCAGCCCACTGTGGGGCCAGTGAGTCAGTGTATATGGATACATCAGGCCCCTGGACCTGACAGCGTTATCGTCCTACTGATCCAAGTTCAGCCAGGAAGAGAATACCGTTTCTTCTTTAAATAAATTGCGCGACAGGATCACTGGGGCATTAGTGTACCACCTGTCCCCCACTAGAGAACCAGAACAAAACAAGGGAAACACACCCACTTGAAAGGTATCCATATTTCCATGTTAAATGTCATGCGTAGCGATCACTTTCATGCTTCCTTGCACTGTTGCACTTTATGGCAACATTTCATAGTTAAAAGGAGGTTAGCTTAGGTGGAGAAACCGCAGTCCCTGTGGTCTTAAACTTTAAATCCACACACATCTGCTTCAGTTTTGCCTAGTCCTTTTTTCAAACCCCTACAGCCCTGTCCTGCAGTGAAATTCAGCCTCTGTCAGCAACTGGAAGGTCTCCTCAGCGGCTCAGAGGCTTGAGTGTCACCTTGTTGAGAGAACTAGAGTGGAATTCATTTCTTCACTCAGCATGGTCAATTCACCTATCATTGTTTGAGCCATTTCTCCTCACAGATCTGTTTCACCGGGGCAGTCAGGCCTGAGGCATCTGCCAAACACTCCCCCTTGCTGCCTCACTACAACACTGTCACTACAAAAGGAGAGTCAGTCCTTTACATTAGAACACATGAGCGGAACCCTGTTGTGATGATGATAACAGCACGGTCCTTCATCTCTGAGACCTTTACAAATAGGGAAAGCTGCAACAAGCCAGATGATGTCTTGAAGGCATTGATACACTACTATTATGGCTAAAATGGTCAGTGTTTAATGTTATTCATTTCTGTTTCACTGGATAAATAACTTACAGTGTTTCCAATTCACTGTACAAAGTAGATTTGTGGAATTAAATTTGTCCTACTCTGGAATCCTCAATGGTTTTTATTATCATCATGAGGCAAAAATGTTTCCCATTACAGTCACTTCATTCAAGTTGAACCGAATTTCTTGGCACAGTGTTTTCTGTGTGTATGACACACATAAATGGCCATAAAACTAGTGTGTATCCCACATTCAGAGAGAAGACACAGAGGGGATCATGTATCTGTTTGATTTGATTTGAATGCTCCAAAGGGACTTTTTAACATAATAAATAATACATGTTGAAATTCATTGGATGGTCTCCCTGCCTGTATAGAGATAACAGTGAGGTGTTCTGGGTCTTATAATAGATGTTGGTTGTTAGTCAGTGAAGTCATTTGATGCAAGGTTGTGTGTCTGATAGACTGACTCTCCCCCTCAAGACATGTTCAACAAAAGCATTTGTCTTTTGCTGGGACTTATTTTATTGAGTCTGCCTGCAGGCGGTGTGATCTCTGACCGTAAAGATTTACTGTAGCAGCACAGACTGGGAGAGGAGAGGAGAGGAGAGGAGAGGAGAGGAGAGGAGAGGAGAGGAGAGGAGAGGAGAGGAGAGGAGAGGAGAG
>JAPQRQ010000006.1:25009147-25045510 GCA_037367365.1 Apogon talboti | reverse complement strand
GGGGGTAGATTAAGAAAGAGAAGGGGCTGCTGTAGCATCTACTTGGGTTTATTTCAGTTTTAGACATTACAATAAATGAGTCATTTGCTTAGTCTTGGAAACAGAAAACTTGATTTCAATCTTCCAGAGCCAAGATCACTCCATCATTATACAGAAATGGAAAAAAACGTTTTTTGGACACCCCATGCATTTGTGATATATTGCATTAGAATTCCTCTTAAGCCATTGAACTCATTCTCCAAACCCACATGCTCCCTACTGCACATGCTCTGTTCTATTGAGGTCAAAACTGAATGTTTCAGCGAGATAACGAAACGCATCGAGGACATGACATGTTGAAACTGTCAAGAATTATTTCCTTGTTAAAAATAATCAGAAACTAAAGTGACAAAAAAAAGACTGAATTCCTATCTTTAATTATGAGGATTTGCTGCCATTTCTACATCTGTTCAATACCTTAGATTCACACATGCTCTTGTTCTTATGTTAAGTTTATGTTTATGTGATATGAGTCGATTGTTTATTGACGTTAGCAGACTCCATTTCTAACTTAATGGTAGCTGGTATTTCACACTATGTCCGTTGTGAAGGAGCGGAACACAGGCACTGTGGCAGTCAGGAGTCAGCATAAATCACTGTTTAGGATTATGGGTAAAAATCTGACCCATGTTCTCTACACAGAAATCAGTGTAGAGATTGTATCATAAACATGGCAACCCGGAGTCATCAGCTTAGAAATGGAGTTAGCCAACATCAACAAACAACTGAATCCAGGCACAAAACAGACTTCAACAGCAAATTCAGTCCAATTTCCAATATTAACCTTTAGAAAAGGTCCATTATAAGGGGTTTTGGAGGATCTAATTAGAGAAATGGGGTACAATATCATATTTGTGTGTTCTTCCACTGAATATCCATATTATATCATAACATGAGCTTCCAGAGTCTCAGTCTCCATAGTCCTTGAATAGGAAATAATCAGAATAAATGCATAGAAGAAACTAAACATGTTGTAAATCCCACCAAAACACAGAGCTGCTGATTTGCACAGGAATAATATTTTCATAGGAAATAAGTGTTTGCTGAAATAGGTTTGGTAATTTGCAGTGGAATTATGACTATACAAATTACAGACATGGCTGATCTGCATTACTAGGTAATACTAGTCTTGTGCAAATAGGGCTTGTGTTTGTGTTTGGACCAGAGTTATTATCCCCTGAACTGTCAAGCCCAGACCTGATAAAACAAACACTGGCTCCAACTATGGATGTTAGAGCCAGTGAATATGAGTAGAATAATGAACTAATAATAATAATAATAATAATAATTAATTACTATGATAATTCAACAGGTAAGTCATTTTCATGTTAGTGCTTACCAGCTCTGTGACACTGAAGACATTACGACTGTTGTGACTGGGACTAAAATGTTAGGCGTATCAGGAATACGGCATTTTAGGAAATAATGAGACAATATGGCTGTAGGGATTTTGGTTGCATGGCATAACAGCATGAATGGCAGGCTGTCTATGAAAGGCCGTGAGTGCAAAACTATGCACAGCACCAGAGCTGATAGGAAGAGATTATGACGAGAATCAATCTGCGCTGCCACATCACAGCCTTTATCCCTTTTCTCTTGTGTTGATGGGGTGCAGGAGCCTGCTGATGCCTGTGCCTGGAGCTTGACCAAGATAGAAATCAGCCTGGTTTTTATCTCCCCACCCTCTCGTCACCTTTCCAGTCCGCCATTCCTCTCTTGTCTCCCTCCTCCACCCCGTTTTTTTTTTTTTTAAATGAAGGACTGTAATGCATTGAGTACGTGAGGGACTCGGGGAAGGAGAAGAGGGGGCTGGGGAGGAGGGGTTGAAAAGGTGAGGGCTGCACAATAGCCAGTCACACTGCATTTAAAGTGTTTTTTTTTCCTGGCACAAGGGAAAAAAATGGAAAGCGAGGTGGGCTGGACAATATATGTATGTCCTGTTCTTCATGCTGCGGAAAATTGGATTGTGATGCCGATCCTGCTCTCCAATGTGATTTGTCAGTGACACAGTTTTCTCTGAAAAACCACCGCAAAGAAAATACATCAGTCGAACTAACTGTTTTCCCTGGCCAGGAAGCAAGGTTCCTCTCCTTTTAGGGCTTTAACACACAGGGAGTCAATAATAACACTAGAGGAAAATGACAGAGACTATAAATGGATATGTCTGCATCAAATCCATTATATCTGTTAACTGCTGAACTCCTTTCACCCGCCTTATATTGCACAGAAAATTAATTTAACAGTCAAGAGACGCAAAAATGTTCATTTGCAATTAGAGTTTGGTAAGATATATTCCATTTTTGTAAAAATAATTCATTTCTGGGCATCCACTTTAGAAAACCACACATGACTTATACACTTCTTGACAATTCTAGGCCAAAAAAAGAAATTCGACAATTAAATGGTCTTAAACCTGTCGGTATGGGACAATATTCGTAAGGAAATATGTTCTTGAAGGAACATTTCTTGGCAGAGATTCCCGTTTCTCTCTGTGGGTGTGATGTGACTGACAGCGAGTGGAGTGGAGTGTGTTTCAGGCACTGATGTGAAAACAGTCATCTTGGGTAAAGTTTACAACAACACAACAGGGAGAGTTATGACTAAACCAAGCCAAACCTCATTGTTTGATGTGATGAATTATTTACCTCTGGCGATTTGCGGTGGCTCTTTTTCATACCATGTCAAATAGGAATGAGCATTACTGAATGAGCCTTTTCTGGAACAAAATTAGGTCTCATATCATCATCTAAGCCTGTCTGTGTGCAGAAAAACAGTAAAAATCAATGCTGTCATCTGTTTGGGTCTATAAAGTACTGCTAAAACTAAGGATAAGTTGATCTGCAGAAACATTTTAAAGCATTTTAAGTGCAAAAATGACAGATGTTTCAAGATTTTAGCCTCTTAAATGTGTGTCTGCTGTTAGCTGTTATACAACTTATTTCATTACACTGTAAACTGATAGGGTTTAGACAATGGTTGAACAGTCTGAAGACTCGAGGACCTTCTATTTAGTTTCCACTCTATTGGGACTTGTAGGATTAATGGAATAATCCTTAAAAAATGGTCAACACAGAATAATTAACATTGCTGTACGTCCAATAACATCTCTTATTGCATGTTAAGATGACATCAAGGCCTCCAGAGAGACTTTGTCACATTGCAAAAAAAAAAAAGTTGTCCTTTCTTTAGCCCATATGCCCTATGTGTGCAGTTATTGTTCTCCACTTTTTAACGTGTCCACTCAAAGCGGCCGGTTCTTTAACCTCTGCGTTTACCGACATGTAAAGTGTCGTTTCTTTGCAGACACAGATGCAGCTGCTCGATGCAGAGCGGATCTAATTAAATGCTGTTCCACATTAACAGGATTGAGGGAACCTACAGATTTCTGCCTGCTCCCTCCGGCCTGTGAGTGGCACTCGGTGTAATGCATACGAACAGAAACCGGACAAAGTGTTTCCTAGAATATACTCACATCCTCCCAGACACAAGCGAAACCGACATCCGTACACTCAGATGACCAGTGCACATTGTGCCTCTGGGTGGTGAAACATGGCAGCGGCGTTACAGTTGCACAATGAGCAAGTGGAGAAATTGCCACAGTGAAGCTACTTTTAAAAGATTAGGGTCTTTATGTAGCCCCGGGCAATATCTAGAGGTGTAACCTGCAATGTCACTCTCCCTCTCAGTGTAATTATAGGTTTAGCTCTACCTCACTCATCTGGATTGAACCTAATATATTCCATCTTCGCCTCCAGTCATTTTGTTGTCACTGGGCTTTAGGGCTTTGGATCAAAAACCATGTAGCTCATATTCTGCTCTGCACACTGCCAAATACCAACCAGGAAACTGTGGTCTGTCTAACACATTGTATATGTGGTGGCCTAGAGAGCGAACTGTTTGTAAAAGGCTGCATTCCCTTACATAAACTATAAGCTAAATACGAGAGCCGAGCATGGATTTATTCATAGTAGTTCTTAGTGATTATGAAGGCAGTGTTAACACATTCAAGGCTCTGTGCCCATAAATAATTTCTTATAAAGTCTAAGTTAGCACAGCTCCCTTTCCTGAAATCTTCAGCTCGGACCCAGCTGGAGACCTAAACTGTCTAAAAGAAGGGAACAGAAAGCATGATGAGATCTTAGTTAAGACTTCTGAGATGTAAACAGCGGGCCAGTGTTCTTACAAATAGGCAGTCCATGTGGAGTCTGAGCAACCGGCTCACTTTGCTCTCTGTTTATGTGCTCACTCACATTTGTTGAGACAACAGAACAACTGGTCAAGATCTCGGCGCTCGCTGCTTTACATGACTGACTGCAATGACCGGGGTAGAAAAGAGTTTACTCAAATAATATTTATAATTTCTGACAGATAACCTACCACAAGCAGACCGCACAGCCTGCTCTCTGCATCAGCACGTCACTCCTGCTCACCCTGAGCTTTATGGGCCTGAAAAAGTATCCTGCTATTTCATTTACTACTATAGCATAGTAGCTCACTGTAAAACAGCTTGAAATGATTGCACCTCTCCTGGCACGTCCCGAATGAGGTAATTATTGCATATATGTAAAGAAAATGACTGCAAGTCCTGACGTGAGTAATCATCACATTATTTTCACACAGTAATTGCAACTGTGATGGGTACCCTAAAGGCATGTCTGAAATATCATGTGACAGTGTATAAATAACCATAAAAGTTAGTGTCAAATAAACATTTATCTGAGACAGTCTGTAGTCGAGACTTAAACTCTAAAGCCTGCAGCAGGACACGCTCCACATTATGCACCATAATATCAAATTGCTTATAAAACTATTTTAACATTGTCCAGTGTGATTCAAGGAGATGTTGGAGGAAGTCTCAAAAGTGCAAGCAAGAAAGTCCTAAGTTTCTGTGATGAAAAATCAAGTAAATCAAGTCAAAACCTCGCTAAAAGACAAGCAAATGAGGAACCATATTTTAACAGATGTAAAAACAGATGCTCTACATGTGATATACTTAAAAATGATGTAATATTTTTGGTAGTATGGCATGTACTTTATACTTCCAGTAGAGTAGAGGTGGGAAGTTTCTGCCAATGAGTGCTGAAGGTGTTTTGGTGGCTCATATTTGCCCGAACACCTTACCGTAAATATATCCTGTTGCTCGTCATATAGGATTTCAGTATCTGGTGTCTTCATTTCCCAGATATTTGTCACAACCTGAGGAGAACACTCCCATAACCCCACTGTTCTCTATAATTGACAGCATCCTTTAACACAAGAGGCATGTGAGTATCCTCAGGTTTTTATCCATTGCTCCTTTTGTTTTCAGCAAAAAAATGAATTTGGAAAGCAGATATGCGACATGATCTTTTTCCCAGAGGAACACAATGTTCACTTGTGTATCCCACCAGTTCAGTCTGGGTGGTCCAGCCAAGTGAGCAGCAAATGGACCAGCCTGGACTGGTTCAGCCCACACTGGACTTTTGTATGGGGATACTTTCTTTTTAACTCAAATGGATTTTTCCCCCCGTGAAAACGACAGACCTGACAATGCCACCATTTTTTTTCTCCATTTTTTAATGAGCTCACAAACATCCTGAATTGCCTTACTGTTCCAGAAGGAGATTCAGTCAGCAGTTTTCATACATCGTACAACAAAAACAAACAAATAAGAAAAAAAAAAAAGCAACTAAACTCTAGCCTGCATGGAATTACCGTGGAATATGGGGACAAAAGGGACATGATGCAATGCTGTTTTAATAATTGATTTTCTTCCACAGTCCATTCCATAATGGTCTACAGAAATCCAATAACCGCTAATTGCTCCTCCAAACACAAGCAGTTGGCTCGTAATGACTCCATGTCTTTCACATTCTTTTCTTATGTCTGTGAAACTACAGCATATCTCATGCTTCAACCTTGTAATTAATTCACAGCACAGCGAACCTCCTTCGGTTAGATCTTAATGATTAAGTGAAGTAATAGCCCAAGATTGCTCTGGGTCCACTCCACCATTAAACACTCAGCAGTGTGGTCCCTTAGCAACAAAAATCTGCAGCCTGAAGAGGATTTCCTTTGTCAAAGAAAATGCAATCACAGAACTTTATTTGCTAGACGAGTATGCATCCTGTGCAGCTGTAGTGCTTTTTTTCCCCCCCACACACACAGTGCACTTTCCAATGAGACAGAGTACAGATATAAAAATCACATTCTACCCATTCTAATTGTAAAATTAGAAACTCCTCTGCCTACAGTTTATAGCTGAACGCCTGTGTCTGCTTTCTCTAGGAAAAAGTCATTTAGAAAAGGCATTGGGGTTTATTGGATTATTTCCAAACGGCTGCTTAATTGCTGTGGCGTTGTGTTTCATTAAGATGTGTTGACCAGCACAGAGCCAGACTTCAGAAAAGGACAAAAATACATCACATATACTGGTCAAAGATTCCTTTCATTGTACTAATGATATCTGAGTCTAAATGTGTTTGACTGGTAAAAAAAACAGCACTTTGAACACAGCTGTGCCAGAAAAACTGTAAAATTACATTTTATGACAAGGCGCCAAAACAAACTTTATAAATATCTAAAATAGCATACACCGTTATTTTAAGTAAGAGGTAAGAAAGGCATGTTTCATTTGTCATTTCTGGCTTAATGTTGCAGTTTAGTGGACCTTGGAAACATAATAATAATAATAATAATAATAATAATAATAATAGTAACAACAACGAGAAGCATTATCATTCATACAGAAACCATTACATATTGTGGGAAGGATCTTTATTTTGCAGATCCAGTTTCTTCTAAGCTCATGCCGACACAGACAGGCAGCCATTAACACATATTTAAAATACCACAGCAATGAGTGTCTAAAATAAATCTGGATGCCATTGAGGGATGTGTACTATATTATTGTTTTGCTCCGTTGCAAATGGAGTAATTTGTTCCCTTCTGTTGAGTGATGAAGTGACATATCGTGAGGTTTAACATTATGTCATCTCCGCCATCCCAACATCAGTTTATGGCGCGGCCGTAACTGTGACAATGCTGGATTATGCAGTTGTCATGCTAAAGTGGCAATTGGGGAAAGTTATCCACCTTTGCAGATGGAAAATGTGGCTCCTTTAAGAATACTGCAATCACAAAGGGAATGAGCAGTCGGTTGAGCTGGGACTTTATCAGCAGTAATAGCCCATATTGAAATAAATCTCTGGAGCAGGGGTGTAGTATTGATGCTTAACAAGCCCTGTCAAGAGACGGCTTTGCATATATTGAGCAGCATTGTTAGAGCTGATGAGGCACCGCTTCACTACTCAGGAAGAACAAGGTTTGCTGCTAAATTCCAACCTACACACACACAAACACACACACACAATCGCATGTGCACACTCGCACACAAACTCCTCCTTGTACATCACCTGGAAAACCTAAAAAGCTTTCTCCCACAGGAGCCTAACCTACCTAATAATTAATATGGTCTCAAAAGCAAAGCTGTTTCTAAGTACACACATAAAAGCCTATTAGTCCCGTGTATCAGCATGCTTTAATTGTTAGTTTGAAGTGGCTTTGTGGAGTGTCACTGCCTTTCAGGCCCTCCTCCACAACTTGCTCTCACTCAACTTGAGTGACAACGATGCTTGTTGCGGTGCAGGGCAGAGGACAGGAATCACTCAGTGAGGGCTGAAATGAAAAGAACAGCCCTTGTAGGGTTGGCACAGGGCAAAAAGCCAGAGCCACTGCAGGCAGCGGGGGTTGACTTCATAAGCAGGACCGTTTTAGTTCCCACCACGAGCTGCACATCGGCGATCTAGGGCAGCAAGCCGCCAAAGCCTAAAACTGACTGCCAGCCCGACCCCCCCCCCCCATCTGACTCCCTAGCGCACGCCCTTGATCTACAATTACCACCCGTCACTTACTATTCCATTGAAGAAAAAAGGCAGTTAGCGGTATAAAGGGATAAATGGGTGAATAATTACATTTTTAATCAAGCTGAAAGAATGGCTTTAACAATAAAGCAGGGGAGAGTACCAGCTGTAGAGGGATATTTGCCTGTTTGGAAGGAAAAGAAAAGATCTGCTGAACCCCCTTGTGTGATAAGAAGCTTCAACCGTATCGGCATGTTTAACCTGAAGTGGGTAAGTGATGCCAGTCAGTGTCCATGCTGATGGATCTTTGTTAGGTCGTGTGAGTGCAGATGGGATAGATAATGCACAAAAAGAAATCTGCAGAAACTACAGAAAGATAATAAAGAACAGAAATGTGGCAAGGTGCTTCTTGAGGAGGGAAACAACAAAGGGTTAAAATCTATTAGTTTCCTCTTTCAGCATTTGCATTCCTCCTCCTCAGCATCCTTCAACTCCTGTGTTGTCTTTGTTGATATGCCATATTTAACACAAAGTAAAAATCAAAGCTGAGGTTTAACAATGCATGAAAAGAGTGCTGCATCCTGAATCAGACCCCATAGTGCTGCGACCTAATGCCTTTAACCACCAAAACAATTAAACAAAACAAATACCTACAAAACGAGTCAGCTCCAAGTCATCCCAGTATTGCTGCTTCGTCGTAACCCTTTGGCGTCCATTTTCAACACCCTGGGTACGTCTTACAGCACCAATTTAAGTCCTTGGACGTTGGACATTGATGACAGGACACCAGGGTTTGAGTCCCCTTTTATGACATGTTTGTGTTTTCTTTCTCTTTTTTAATCTTCTTATTTTAGACCCTCCTCTAACCTGTTTTACTAAACCAAGTTGGTTTAATGCCTAGAACAACTGTAAGCATGGCATTGTCTCAATGTCTATTAGACAAAAAAAGGGAAATGATGGCTACCCCATGGATTGAAAAATGTACCCTTTGCATTGAGATAATCATGCACATGGTAGAATGAATAAGTAAGATTGTGTTGACAAAACCTCTAGCAGGGATCAGCTGAAAATCATAAGTCAGCTTCCATCACCTGCACTGATAAAATAATAATGTGGACAAAAATGGCATCCGCACTAGTGCATGCAGCAAATCTATAATTCAGCCTCCTTTGTTCACTTTCAGCTTCCGACAATTCGCAGATTTAAAGTCAAAGCATTTAACTTCCATTTAAGAAGCTTTTGCCGTATTTCCAAACACGCACATCGGTGGCAGCTCTCAAACTGATTGGTCGATGTTGACAACACGGTGGGGTGCTCGGCCCACAGACAGAGCTCGCCGCACAGAAGTTGGAGGGAGGAAAGGCTGGTGGGGGGAGGTAAAGAGGATTACGAGGGGCCAGCAACGAGGGGGCTATTGTTAGAGCCTGAGAAAGTGTGCAGGAAGAGTGGCACACACTCTGGAAATGAACCCCCAGCTTGGCCTTACTGATGAATAACAGGAAACTCTGAGATACAGGTCTGCACGGTAACACGCACTCATCGCTCATAAACGCCAAAATCACTTTGTTTCTTCATTTCCCTCTCTGCACACACACAAACTGTGAAGATGAGCAACCGACGAAATGTGTTAACATAAAAAATATACATATCATGGGAGTATTGTGGTATTTTACTGAACTGCCTGTTTAGCATAATTTTGACCAAAGCAATTGCATGTTGGAGTGTTTCCATTTTTCAACGGCTGCGTTTGGCAGGCTGCTCATCTGGGAAATGGCTGGGCAGGAGGATGTTGCTGAGAAGCAAAACCCACTATGTCTGTAAATGCAATTATCAAAGAAACCTTGGGTTGCAGCTATGAATATGTGCTGCTACTAAATCACTGAAAATTTGTGACAAAGAGGAACCACTTTAGCTACATTAAAATATACAGTATGTCATCTATGGCTGCAACAGTATACGGTTTCATGGAATAAAATTGATAGTTTTATAGGGTACACTTGCAACTGGACAGAGAATCTCACCTGTATTAACTTCCTTCTCTACGGTTTGCATTTTTAATAAAGGTTCTGATCCTATTTTCATCCTTATTTCTTATCTTCAAACATTTCATTTTAAAAAGGTCAAGTATGTTTGTCGCAGATGTATGTTTTCTTATTTTCAGGGTCTAATGAGTTCTAGATGACTGGTGACCACAAATCTAAGTTAACTGTAACTAGTGTGGTGCTGATGCTAATGCAGGTAAACGAAACAATATTTAGCCAATTTCAGCAAACAAACATTTCTCAGCACAAAACTACAACACTACAGCTGGACCTGAATGTTCAACTGTTCAAGACGCCAGATTACATTTTAATATTCAAACAGGCTTTTTGGAGGCGAAAAATAAGATAAACCAGTAGAAGTCACCAATTACCAATCTTTGTTAGACTTCTTTATGAATTAGACAAGAGTGGTGCATCCTGTCTGTGAGCACTCCATTTTCCGCTCATTTTGCCACATTATGTTGTAGTGTGTTGTGCTATATATGATTGTATCATCTTAACCTTTCAGTTGATCATGTTTTTCATTATTTAATGATATATTGGGTTATCAAAGTCATGACAGAGCGAGTGTATTGTGGCGCAGGGATGAATATCAGCCCATGCTTAATCAAAGATAAAAGAGTGAAGGTTGTCTAAATAACATATTGCATATTGCATGCATCATGTGAAAACATTAAAGTCTGTATCACTGCTGATGACCCAGAACCCTGAAACCATCCAACACAGCCACCATATATGCAAATAAACACGTCTTATATATTGAACCTTTTTTTTAAAAAATGGTTTCAGTCATAATTTCTTGTACAAAATCTGTTTTATATTGTAAGAGTCACTACAATGAACAATAATCATAATTGTGTAGTAGTAATAAAATGTAAATGTGAATATCATGTGTGAAATCTCATACCACTGTGACCCTTGCAGCATGTAGTAGTGAGGTTGTAGATTCCAAACATTTTCTTCCATTAATGAAATGTATAACTGAATACTATAATCCTTTTTGTTATTGGATGCCTCTAAATCCTAAAAAACACACCTTTAGGGAAAAGGATATTAGATCAATAAATACTGCTGTGGGAGCGTTATCCACCTTTAGTATAGAGAAAATGAAACATCAAAATTCCATGATCACCATCAGGGAGGAAGACGGACACACAGCATAAATACAAGGAAACCTGACCCAGTTTGCCTGTCCTGCTCTCCTTTGTGCTGGTGGGAAGAGGACACTGTTGTGGGGGTGGAGTCTATAAAAAACAACATAGCAGAATGGTGTGAGCGCACAAGTCTGCGTCCAGGCCCCTCGGGTTGATAATAAATCTCCTGAGCGTTCCTGTCCACACTTGAGTGTCTGTTCCCATTCCATGTCACAGCCTCTGACATTCAACTTTAAGTCTATTTACTTTCCAAAATGGTACCACAGTCGAGCAACAAATCCTCACTAGGTAGTTATGTCTCAATGCTAAGAAAGATTCCTGGAGCTACATTACATCCTTTCAAATTCTTTCAACAGCAAATGAAACAGCTGCAGTTCGACGCTGTTGACTAAACTTGCATACTGCAGTAATTATTTCAGTCCTTGTGCTGGCATCCTCCTACAGCTGCTCACACTTCACTACTGGCAAACACAAAAACTGGGCCCAGGATAACTGGTTCAAGCCTTTCTCTTGTTTCTTGTCTCTCAATCACTGTATTAACTTAGTGCCAAGTACACAAACTGAACCAACAGTCACCTGCACCACTAAAACCCCAAAAAGCATTTCCCCTTGGCATCAGTATAATGAGGCAGTAACTGAAACAGATTTTTGTTATTCAGATTAAGAAACGTTCTGTGTGTTTTGCATAATGAGGCCGGGCAGAAGCGCTAGCAAGTGTTATTGTATGGCATAAATACTGCGCAAAATCAGAAGTTACATTGATAGTCACAGCATGACAGTATCAAAGCTGGTGGTGAATGAAGATCAAACGCATGGTAATCTGAGGAATTTTACATGGGATATCACGACACATAATGGTAGCAATTGGAAGATCAAAGACGGTGCAGATCACTGTAAATGCACAATTTCCTTCCCTTTCATTGCTCATCTCTCAGATGTGAAAAGAACTAAATGAACGCAAGGTTGGCACCTTCAACTCCTGCTGAGTCTTACGCCCTTAAACTGAAGTCATGACGGAGAAGGAGGCAGCCTAATTAACAGATAATCTGAGGACGGCCACAGGTTTGGCTTTCAAAGCAAAATAACTCAAGGGTCTCCACAAAGGGGAGGAAGCTGAATAGATAGGAGATACAAAAGGACCACCCTCAACTAGAGCCCGAAAAAAAAAAAAAGAAAAATAGACCAATGCAGATATTTTACAAAACAGATGTTTTTGTCTGTTACTAAGATTTGTAAAAATGTTTTCCATGACGATCTTCAGTGTGTGTGTAAACAATGATGTCATATCCCATTTTGCTCATGTCCATTATGGCTTTTTGTAACGAACCTGCTCGAGAAACATCAAATCCTGGTCTATAAATCAGTGTATGACCTGCAGTAAATCGAGGCCAGCACAGATACCTTTGGGAGACAGGACTGGACCGGCGTCCACATCATGTAAAGAATACACTTCCACAACCCCCACCAACATTTAAGGAAACTGAAGTTCATAGCTTGTCATTGCTGCTGAAGTTCACAACAGATTACAGTCTGTGTACCTGCTACGTCCAGTATTATCCACAGTTATAACTCCAACACAAGAACAGAGTGTTTTGTCTGAGTGTTTACCAGTGTACTTGTCTCTAGTCAGATATTTTTTGAAACAAAGGTCATGGACAGAATTTTTTTTTCCTATAAATGGAACAAGAAAATACCTTTTTTTTTTTTTTTTTTTTTAGAAAAATACCTGTTTGTGTGGACAGGGCACTAGACAGGCAGTGTGCACTTTGAAGAAACGCTTTTGTTTTCCCCCCTATTTCAGATAAAGGGCTTAAAATGTGTAGCTCTTGCTTAACTTCTTCAAGAAGACATCACAAACACACAGTTTTACTCTGAAGAGAAAACCCTGTTTAAAAACAGTCGCACTTGAGAACCTCTAGTGTATTATTACCCAATATTCCAAATTTTTGTGCGGTGCAACCATTTCTTTTAAAACTGGCAACTAACTAGCCACAGAAGAAATGCAATCTGTTATCTCTATCCCCGAACTTATATAAACGGATCTGCTTTCTGCGGAAATGTTTAGAGCTTTGAGGCCACGCCAGATATTTAACTTGGCTCTGCTTTCAGCTTTTGAGAATGGATAAATGAAGAACATGGTAAAGGGCTCCTGAAAAACAAGGAAGGCAGTTACATTTCTCTTTAAATCACAGTCACGCCTCTATCCACAAACTACTAAACATTGTCCTATGCTCTAAGCTGTCAGTACTACCTTGTGGTAAAGGCTGTACCTTAAGAAACAGGAAGGCCGCAAATGATAGCTTTTTACAGGCGCGATATCAAATGCTGCTTTGATATTTTCTGATTACGCTCTGATGACAGTAATTAGACAATGAAATTGCAGTATGTGGTAAGGCAAGTCTCCACCCTGATTTTCCCCTCTCACCACAACAAAGTCAAATAACTCCTCGCACTCCTTCAGCCTCTGTGCAAAAGGAATCCACACGAGGAAATGCAGAGTTTTATAAAGCACCTGTGAGAATACTGACAGTTTTCAAAGCCCTGGATAATATTTTCTGTGGACCTTTTCCCTGTCAAATCCATTTTTTGGACATGGTTTCTATCTGCAGCTCATCTCGCCTGCGCTCAGAGAAGTGAACACCTGGAGCAACAAAGGGGCGAGGGGAAGTGATGAAGATGCCTTTGTTTCTCAGGGGTTTTGGCCACACAGAAGAACTCAACAGACAGAAGAGAAATGATTCCACATGTAGCTTTTCCCAGATACACTGAGCGTGAACCACAGATCACAACTGTGCCTTTAGGTTCGGGTCAGCTGTCTCACCTTTCCCTCTGAAAAATGGTTTCATACACATTGAAAAAAAAAAAAAATCTACAGCTGTATTTTCATTTGCAGAAGTAACTCTTTAGTTTTACCTCTGTCTCCTTTTCAGTGTTTAAAAAACACAGCGCATACCTCTGGCTCTTGTTCTGCACTATAATTATATATTAGATGAAAAAAGAGAAGGGTAATAGGTACAGGACTTGGCAGAAACACTTACATTCCTGATGTGAACCCTTCATCTCCGCAGTTAGCCTTTTCCTTGCTTCACTTCATAAGCTTTGTAAGGTTCTGGGGCAGATTATGCGCACACAAACAGTTCGCTATTGATGTGGCTGAGCAAAAGGTGATTAATATAGTGTGTAGTCTTCCTTTAGAAAAGCTCACAGACCGCAACACAGACAGGGGTTTGTCAGAGCCGGACCTGCAACCTTTGGTCTTCAAGAGCACACCTGCTGCTTCCAAACCCAGCAGTGTTGTCAAATGAGCAGGTGGCGAGTGACAGACTGGTGAGTGGCGTAGGAGAGGGGTGGTTAAGTATTTAGCCTGTGTTTGTCCATAGCCTCCTGACTCAATTTAACACCTCACAGAGCAGCACGATTACATGTTCCCTGTAAATTCAGTGCCTGGAAAAAAAGGGAAAAAAAAAAAAAACACCAGACAAATAAAAGTCAGTTTGCGTTTCTGTTACAACAACATTGTTAACTTGGATGTGGAGCTGATGTCAGGTCAAAGGAGTAAAAATTTGCAGCGATAATTTTGTTTGCAAAAAATAAAGTTGCTGAAGGCTACAGCTGCAGGAACGCTTACCCAACATTATAGTTTTATTTGGCTGTCTACAGGGGAAGGGTTCCCACCCTTTAACATTTAACTGATAAGTTAACAACACAGGTCTTGTGTGTAATAAAATATCTCTTGACATGTCATTACAAAAAGGTCACAGTGAGATAGAAATAAGCTGTTCAGACTAAACTAATTGGACTGTCATCTTATTTTCCAGGGCAGAAGGTCAATAAAAGTGGAATTTCCTGATGTAACCTGAAAATTAATGTGAAAATAAAGCCATTTTGTTTTAATAACAATTCTTGAAAAAAGTAATTTGATGAATATGAAATGTAAAAATGTTCTAATCATGTTGAATAAACATTCTTTTATTTTTACCAGTTAACTCTTTCAGCTTGTATCCCAGCATGCAAACTGCTTCCAAATTATACTGTGTTTCTGTAAGACAAAATCTAAGTAACTTGTTGAGATGTTAACTTAAAAATAATCAGTTGCAACATGTATTAAAATTGCAAATGTGGCTCAGTTGAGCCGCCCACCTCTGGAACTGAGGCTTCTGCTTCTACATCAGGAGGCAGCCTTTACTCCATCAGAAAACAATTTGCAGAGCAGCAGTTCAGCCCATAATTTGATGTTGCCTCCAATGAATTTTCTCAGATAAGAGGCCTGTGACTACGTCTGTTTAGCTCCTCCACTGGCCTTTGAGGACCAAAGAGCCGACTTTTCATTGTTAACTCAATGTTGAGCCATCATGTGGCCCAACAATAAAGAAGTCGGCCACAACTCACTGTGCCTGTAATCTCTCTTTGAGGCCCCAGCGTCTCTAATTGCCTGGACACTTGTGTCCGAGGGCTCCTCTCTTTCCTCAGTGAAAAGATGAGACCTCTGTTGCTCCTTACAACAGGCTTAAGCTGATAAACCCTTTCATTCAACGTGACCATGGGATCTGTGCTCCTTGCAAACAGATTGGGTAAAAGAAGACAAATCAAAACAGTGATTAGCCCCCAACACAGAGGCAAAGCTAAGCCACAGCGCTGCCTCAGCAGGAGGTCCTCACTCACAACCACGAAAACTGGTGGATCATTCATATGCGTCTTTCCTGACTCCAACTCATTCTGTAGTGCAACTACACAACCTGAAATATGTCTGGAATTTATGCAGCATGGATTTTATTGAAGAACAAAGACGTGGCATGGTTGAATTCAAAATTGGACATGATGGCAGCTGAAGAAATGTCCAGACAACCGAGCAGCGAAGAGAGAAAACAGTCCAAACCCACTGCCTGCATGTAACCAGGGCTGAGTCTTCACTCGAAGGGTGTTCAGATCCCTCTCACTCTGATAATCACCACCTCTTATGACACTCCTCTTCCTGTCATGGACATTATCTTGCCTGCATGAGGGTTCCTTCAGATTTCTCCGCCTGTTACAGGCAGTATCATTGCCAAAACCTCCATATGGCATACTATCAGTGCATCATCTGTCCTGTTGTTGAACATTATACAAAATCCATGTGGTTTCTCACCATCAAGGTCAGATGAAGTTATGTGTTTACACACAGCAAATACTTCATAATGCCCAACACTATATATGAACATTGATTTACTATATGTATTAGAAGCTCCACAAACCATTTTTTGAGGATATTTTTATACAAGATTCCGAATCGGCTGTTTTATAGTGACAGTACCACATTTGGCAGAATTGTCACCAAACATTATGAAGCAATTTATCACCAGTGAGAAAACAGTTTTTATTTAATCTCACAGCTTTGTTATCTTAATATTTAAATGAAACAAGCAGATTTTTCATCTGAAACCCGTGTTAAGATGGAAAAAACATACATTTAATAATATAAGCAGGTAAAACCGATTCCAAAACTGTCTTCCGGTAGCAGCAAACAATAAGCAAAATGAAGAATGCTATTTCACTTTTAATAAAACGTAACGGCGTGCAATATAGCAGTGTGAATCAATTTGTGGTCACCACTGCTGCACCATTATTTGTGTTCAAGATTAGCTTGCCCAACAGTGACCTTGAATAATAGCCCACAAATGTATTCTTAAGAATCATGTGACTCAGGCCTGTGCACACAAGCCAAGACAGATACCAACTGGGGATATCAACATTCTCCTACATACATATAATGTGTAATTATGTGGGGAGTGCAGTTGTGTCAAATGAATACATGCAGTAAACTCCGTGAACGTGGCTGGAGACCATCTTGCATGTTTACATTGATAATAGAAATAGAAACATTACACGGCACAAAATAAAGCATGCATGTTTGTGTGCAGTCTGCTGGTGGAGATGATTCCAAGGGACTCTCTAGTTATTATTACAAAAATAATGAGAAAACTACAGGCCACGAGGTCTGCCTAAGTCAGACCCTGTTGGTTATTCAGCTTTCTGTTAATACAACTTTGCAAAGACAGCATACGAATTAGTGACACACTTCTTGGGTAAAGTTGAGGTGCTGAGTTTCAACAAAAAGTACGTTTGAAGAGACTTACTTCTACTTCTTCGTTCTTTCTGCAACTGTTAAAACTCTTAACTTGGTACCATGCTTTGCTGTGAGAACTGTCTGAAAGAGCTGATTCAATATTATGGAAACGATTCTTGTGGGAAGCTGTCTGCAGTGCCATCTGACCTTATTAGACATATGATATATCCTCAGCTGCCTCATTATCCTGCTGGAGATTAACAGGTCGCTGTAAATGCAGCACATGTCTATGAGCAAAGTGAGGATCAACCATCAGTTTGAGCCAACTAATCTGAATTATGCTA
The DNA here is from genome assembly GCA_037367365.1 of Apogon talboti. NCBI lineage: Eukaryota > Metazoa > Chordata > Actinopteri > Kurtiformes > Apogonidae > Apogon > Apogon talboti. Next base: position 25,028,047 of record JAPQRQ010000006.1, on the reverse strand, counting down.
GGTCAGCAATGTCAGAGCCTGAAATCTTTGGCAGCTTAAAAAAAAAAAAAAAAAAAAAAAAAGATGTACAGTATGTGTAACTAGCTAGTTCAAATTAAAAAGCACACTGGTGACTTGGCCTGATCTTCCTGTAGAGTTGGGGTGTTAGAGTGCAAGCCTCTTAATACTGTCTGTCAAGATTGTGACAATGTGCTATTTCTGGACTTTTTGATTGTAGTTTCCTGTGGTGCTCATGGTGTCACAGGTAAGAAAGTGGGAAAAGACTGCTGCTGAGTGATTGGGGTTGGCAGGTGTGTGAGCGTACGCACATACTGACAGGTTGTCATGAGGTGTCAGCGTTGAGATACAGCATATTGAAAATATTGTGCAGTTATATTGCCTCAAAGTATTTTATTAAGAAAATTTTCAATACTCCTTATCAGATTGTGACACACTGAAATAAACTGATTATGGGCAGATCATGTTCATCCTGTAGAATAATGAAAAAAAAAAAAAAAGGTCTGACGATATGAACATGTGTGATAAAATAAGCCCATAAATCAGGCTGGATTTAGATAAATAATCATGCATATAAACTCAGCATGCAAACATTTGACCAATCAGATGAAGCTCTAGTTTTACCATTCAGCCAATCAGATGAAGCCCCAGCAGCCGTTTGGTGAATTTGTTCTATTGTAATATTAGCTTGTCTATGTATTAAAAGTCATATCATTACAGCTCTCCTGAAAAACATTATTGAACATTGCAGTTTATTTTCCCCCTCACAAAATTAAAAACCATAATTTAGTCATAGTGGCATACAGTTTAATAAATCAGATAAACTGCACAGGCTTAATGTCTTGACAGTACATCCATCTTTTTAATTCGTAAGAGAAGCTGCTCTGTCCTCTACCATTCAGCAACTGGATGCCCAAAAAGCCCAGCCGAACAGAGTGGAGCATTTTCTCCATCCACATGCTCTCTTAGCCTGGGGGAGGGACTACGCTTTTTTTATACACACACATACACACACACACACACACACAAAACTACCATTCCTATCCTCACAGTTAATGTATACAATTCACACTGTGTAATCAAGAATAAAGGATAGCACAGTACAAAAATAGAAGATGTTTAGAGCTGTTGCAAATGTACTACTTGCTACAGAAAAGAGCCCTGCATTCAGAGAAATCAAGCCTCCTTTTTCATCACTTGCCAGCGTACATGCTTGTCAGTTGCAGGATAAAAATCTCTTCGCCGCGTGCAACAGCTACACTGTAGGAAAGACAGCGGGGCTGGTGCCAGTGTGCCATGCTACACACAGAGACAGTGGGTCTCTTTGTATGGCAAGCTTCTTTTCAGACAGGAGCAGTAGCTGCAGGAGCACTTACATTTGGATGAAAACACCACAGTGAGGGAGAGGTTTACAGCTTACACATACACAACACTGCTTCATCTGGGTGAGCGAGGTGGTCACACGGAAGGGAATGGGTTATCGTCTGAGGGAAAACTTGTCACGCCACGCATTTTCATACTATGAATAAATTTCCATCAAATCAACACTCACTGATCAAGCAGATAACCTGATGGAGCTTTCAGGAGTGTCAGTGATAAAGATTCAAATCTGCAGCGAGTGTAGACAGTCCCAAGCATGCATCCATCATTATGTCCCTTTCATTTAGCTTTAGAAACATGATAAGCGGTGATGATGAGGGGAGAAATCGGGCTTTCACAAAGGGCCAACATTCAATCTAGGAGAGATAACAAAAGGAAGACGAAAGACAGCCCTGTATGGTGGGATGCCCCTGGGGCGGCTATGCTGTTATTATGTTGGAAAGGGCTGCTGAGCTGCGGTGTGGGGCAATTAGAGACCGGAGGATTGACTGGGGGAGGGTCCAGGCACAACAAGCCGTCCATGAAGTGTTTTCAGCTCAGAGAGAAAGAAGAGCAAACCTCCTTGCATTCACACTAACCCCAATATGGCAGCAATGGCACAAAAAATACAACAGATGGATTTACGAATTGAAATAACAACCATCTGCTTATTTCCACGGAAAGAAGCTAAGCTACTTTCCTGTCATCAGCAGAATTTAAAATGATATCAAGCGATTGCATGCTGAACTGGTTTTGGATGATTGGACTGGTAAGTATGTGACAATTAGGCTGGTTTGGGATAATGTACGCAAGCAGATGAATCATCTGTTGTTCTCGTTTAAAGCTGGAGTAGACACTGCGGTGAACACATTAGCTATGTCCATTATGTTTAACGTCACTCTGCTTTGGAAAGTCCTTGCTATATAAACCACAGAGTCCAGGAGCGGTCCAGCTGGAGAACATGGGGACAAAGAGGAAAAGTCAATCCCAGAGTATCGTTTCAGCGGTCCGTGGACCACAGGCTGAGGTCACAGCCTTACAGCTATTGTGTGTTGTCATTTAATGGGTAGATAACGGAAGTAAAAACAGATTGAATTGCAAGAAGGAATGGCTTTTACGAGGCAACACAGTGCGACTGTTCGTCAACTCTCACTTGGGTAACTTAAGCTACTAAGCCTCACCTCTGATGAGATCTCCATTGTCGCCTCTCATAATATTACACATCTTCCAGTAAAGAACATACAAAGGACTGTGAAAGAAGGCAGTAACACAAGCTTAGTAGTGCGAGATGTAACAGTTGGTATTGCCAAGTTATCCCGAGCACTCACAAACACACACACTGTTTCCATGCCCTCCGGCCTTGAACTGCTTCAGTGGAGCAGGTGTCTGCCCACATTCTTTATATAAGCTCATGTCAAACATGGCGCACAGCAACAAGGCCTCACAGCTGCAGGACAATGGAGTCGAATTAAACTGCAGCACTACAGCCAGGTACACTCTTAAACCAATGACAGTTTCTCCAAGGTCAACTTACAAGACTTACAGTAAGATAAGGATAAAGACCTGGTGTAGGAAAACATTTCAGTGAATTTAAGCATGATGTCATTACAGCTGCATTTAAATGATGCTTTGTGTAATTTAGTAAATTACACATAAATGATACTGTTGATGGTCTGTGTTAATAAGCACTTACAACCTGCAAAGATGCACATTAAAAATAAATGATTCTGTACCATCCTAATGAAAAAAACAAACACTTCCTGCAGTTTTAGAAATTTAAGCTTTATTAGTATTTGCTATATTTTGCCAAAAGTTTCCTCTATCTAAACCTAAAAGAGGTCAGTTTGTTTTGACCCTATTAACTACAGTGATGGAGTGAGAACTCAACCACTATTAGATTTAGCCAGAGGAAAAAAAAAACCCTTTATCTCTGTTAGGTTCTTGACATGCTAAAACTCTAAAAACACACCTCTGAAAATATTTAAACAATGTGAAAAAGGATTTTACTTGTCATTTTAATCTGCCAGGGTCAAATGTCTCAAAGAGAGGATTAGCTCAATTTCTATTTAGTCTCAGAGCCAAATACACATTAGGCTACTTACTAAAACCTCTCTGCTTTGATCAGAGTAAATGTTCTAGTAGAAGTGTCACTGTTTAATGGCCACAGCTCATATAGGGTCAGTGTTCCTCACACTGATTTGTTCTGCAATTGTTTTTAATATTTTGATGTTCAGTCCCCCACCTTAAAAGCAGTATGATATGTTCATATTTTTTTGCTGCCAATGACTTGATGTAGTTAAAAACTTGCCATAATATCCTGTTGATACTATACACATGATGCTGGTTCCCATGAGCGGCAGCACCAACATGCTGAGTAAAAACTAGTGAGGAATACATCCCCTCTGAAGCCTGCAATTAACTCTTAAGCTCTCAATTACAGATATTCCACATCACAGTAGCCTCAAAAATGTCACATTCTGCTGGAGTTATTAACCCATGCTGTGTGAGCGAACACAACAAAGAGAGACGGCATCTAATGACACGGAGCTGCAAATATCCAATGCAACAGGGAGAAATGGCTCCCTAAACCAGTTCAAGGCCTTTTCAAGCCACTTCTTCTGACACAGGGCACGGAGCACTGCAGATTTCAGCAGGTCAGTGACATATTGATGAAAGGCGTCCTTAGCCCCTCTCTGAAGCCCCCTTTGCACCCTCATAGCTGCTGGCTTCGGGCCAAGCGAACGGGCGCTGTGCCTCTGTGGGCCGGCTACACAGCACAACCGCTGACCATGAGGACTGAACAAGGGCCTTTCTCTCGCTGCGATGTGATCCTCCTCCCTTCGAGTCCTGCAGGAACAGTTCTGGCAACATCTCAGCTTTGCCCCCTTTACACACCCCCACCCCCTTTTGGTCAACTTTTCACATAGACTTGGCTAAGGCTTTAATTGATTTACATGGAAGTCTCTCACTCCTGCTGCACAAGTCCATGTAAGGCAGTGCCAGCGAGCCAAGACACCCAGACAGCTGGCCATCCCCGAGCAACAAGCAGACGTCCACCCACTGAGAATGTGCTATTCAAGGGTCCCATAAGAAAAACACCAAAGGATAGACTGTACGCTATTCACAACCAATGCTGCTACTCTTGGCCTGTCTGGCTTTAGGCACGACACCGCTCTGAGAATGGAAAATATCAGATAAGGAAGACTAATGACATCTTTAAAGGCAGAAATGAAACAGAAAATAGGAACACACCATTTGTTAGATCCCACATTCACATTTTTATGATTATCTGAACCTTTTTCAAATCCGATAAGTTTCAAAATGTGCTACTTTGGCTCTGATACATCTGTCTGTTGTCACCACTCAGTTTCTGTTGCAATGTCCCGCCCACAGCAACATCTGATTGGTTATACGTCACAAGTAATAGCCAATCAACACTGAAATGACAACAGGACCTTTATTTATTCATTCATTATAACCCCTCTGGCTCAATGGGAAACTGACAGTAATTACTACTGAATTGTACTTATTTGTTATTTGACACTCACTTTAAAAGCACTTCAACAAAACTTTGTGCTGGAGTATTTAGAACTTGACTCCACCATTTAAATTTTTACTGCAAATGTAAACTAAATATTGATTAATGATCTCCTTGATTCCTAATAATCAGCCCTGAAAAAGCATATAGGTTCAGAAAGTCTGAAATGTGCAACTGTGCACCACTTACGGTTCTTAAACTTTCCGTTCTCTGCATTTAATCAAGACTATTATGCCTTCTTGATTGAATAACAAACATTTCCTGCAACAGGAAGAACTGGATAACCCTTGAGTAAAGGAAAGGAGGACAGGCTCCAGTGAGAGATAGCCAAGTCAGTACTGTACAGGGAAGAGGAGGAGGGAAGCGAAGGGTGGGGGGAGCCACAGTCCGACATTCTTAGGTAGGCGGTGGAGCTATGAAAGACATGATTTAAGAAAAATTGCATCCTTCGCCAGGAGATGAGCTCGGCTTGCGCTAAGTCATAAGAGCCCTGTCAGTCAGGCTGGAGAGGAGGGGTGAGTGGGCCACTTAAGTCTCCACAGACCCACAACATCAACACAGTTCTCCACTGGGTCAACATCACTCACCAGTTAGGTCTGTCTGTAGTGCAACACAGTAGATGCTCTACAGTTACTGCATCACTTACGTGCACACTGAATTTAATCACCAGCTAACTTTACACGTCCTGACAGAGATTTAACTCTTTCACGTTGATCGAACCAAATGTATTTTTTCTACAGTGGTGACCTTTTGTGTCACTAACATATAGCATAAATCCACACATGCAGTTAAATTCAAAACATCCGCCTCCAGTAATGATTTTATAAAACCTCAATACCAGGAAATATAAATCACAGATTAACCCAATAGCAGCTGTAATGATGACAATGCATGTGCACGGATGTGTTACATTTATAAAACGACATTAGTGGATTGCAGCTGCTGACTGAAATCCTCCCTGCAGAAAAGGCCGAAGGTTGGACGAAGCTCAAACTGAACCAAAATTGCAGGCCTCTGCGACGACACAGATCTGCATCTTATTCTTACTTAAGGCCTGGATAAGGCAACAGACCACCGACAGGAGCACGAACAATGCTCATGTTGATGCCACGGATATTTTCCACAAGCAGTTAGAACACAATAACGCTGCGCTGTGGCGGTGGATGTGATGTGCTCCGCCCCAGACAACAACAAGACAACCCCCACTCCCCCTGTCATTTCACAGTCGTGCCTTATTCACGCCTGGACTTCATTATCAAGTAGAACGGAAATCATCATTGGCTATCTGAAACAATTTACAAGACAATGATTCGGTCTAAACCACGAAGCGATGTCTTACACACACACACACACACACACACACACACACACACACACAGTTGTATTGGCTAAATCAGTTACAAATCAGATGCAGCTGCGAGATGTGTTAGATTAGTATAATTCTATAGTATGACAAGGGTTATAATATATTTTCTTTTCTTTGTTCAGTCAAATGCTTTTAAAAAAAAAAAAATCTTAAAAATCATTTAAGCTTCTACCTCTTTCCAAAATACATGTGTCAGGATGTTCTTTATGATTGTTTTGGCAATATTCACTTGCACAACTAATGTAAATACAACAATGTAAATAAATATATTCCATGTAAACCTGAGCATAGATTTGTTCACAGCTGCAAGTAAATTTACATTTAGGAAATGACTGAGGGATGACTCACTGACCTGCAGTGCATGTAACAGTCTTTCCTGTCATAAAAGATATTTCACGCAAACAGAGAAATAAGTCTTCACATGATACATTACAGATTTGACAAATAATTATAATAATTGATATTTTGTTGGACAGTGTTGGACAAAAGAAGCTGACTGTGTTTAAACATTAAACCTTCTAAAACCAGTTCCACAAAAACAACACTTGCAGTAATCTGCCATATAATATATTTTTTTCTATTTTAAAATGAAAATTACATCTATGTATTTTTATTCTGAGTTGAACTATGAAAGAAAGGTTACACTATCTCAGTGAAATATCAGGAAAGTAAATTCAATTTCCATTATACTTTACAAATAGCAGACAAATATAACGTCTGCACAGTAATGTTGATACTAAGGCAATGGATGAGATGATGGCAAAATAACAGGCCTTCACTGACAAAGTTGTGGCTGCAGCAACCAGAACAATATGCTGCCAATACTGGAGACATATGAGAACACTGCACTGTGATGTGTTTAGCTAAAATATAATATCTACTCTTATTCCCTGAATAAAACTGTGGGATGGGGAAGACAAAAGGGAATGTCCTATGCTCTGTTTTCTGTACTTTCAATATCTCTATGTGTGGCCCTTCTACATACAGATCATCTTGATAAAACCAAAATTATTTGCTTTAGTGATTGCATGTGTTGTGATTAAAACAAAACAAATAATGAAACATAACATGAAAAAATACCTTCTTTTGCAGATTTTTCTTTGTAAACACAGACCGTTTTTATTTTTTTATTTATTTATTTTATAGTTATGAGCAACTTATTGTTTTTAATTTGAACATGCTGCATACCGTTTTAGGCTATGAATGCAAAGAGCAATAGTTTATGTTGATTTATAAAGACCATTTTAAGAAGTCAGAAGTTCAGATTAAAGTAAAATTTGAAGAACATCCCTCATGACCCACATTAACTATACACCTGTGCACTGGGGAAAAGCCACACATGGCCTGGAGATGTGTTTTTTTGTTTGTTTGTTTTTTCCCAGAGGTTTGCAGACTGATGAACACTGCCAAACCTCCTCAGAGGACAGTTCCCAGTGTTCCTCTTCACATCCAATCAGCCCATCTTACCTTTTTGTGTCTGTCTTTGAAAGGTAACGCAGGCCATGGCATCTCCTGTAAAAAGTCTTGCCAGTGTTTCTGGTCCTGATCAGACGAGATGAAGACGATTTCCAATTTGTCTTTATGTTCAGACGTCTTTTTAAACCTGCTGTAAAACTCGCACAGGCTGGCGTTGAATTGCTTGCATGGTGCGTTCAGGCTGCATCCGAAAAAGAGCCCGACCAGGGACAGCTTGGCGCCCAGTGACTGCACGTCCACCTCGGCTTTCTCGCTGTTGACGAGCCGCTCCCCGAGTAGACTCACCAGAAACTCCGACATCGCAGCGCACAGTCCACGAACACACACAACGGTACCCTCAGCCAAGGCTCTCGCGCATATAACCGCTACGTTGTGCGGCGGCCGGTCCTTCCTCCTCCTCCGGTTTGGGCTTGTAGGTGAGCTCCCAGCCCCTGTGAGGCGTTGCGGTGTGCGTTTCTCCGCTGCTCGTCCTCCGGTGTGAGCGCTGTGCAGGAATGCGCTCCGCTTAAATCACCCTGACTGCAACAGCGGTTGCGCGTCCAGCCCTCACACTTTAATCATGACATCTGGTGGTTTTAGTTGAAAGAGAATACCCCAGCACCGTGCAATGTGTTTTTAATACATGACACACTGCAAAATGAGCTCAAATCTTTAGATGTCTGAGTTTATAGGTTACAAATCTCTATAAACTATGCATTTTTTCTGATTATTTTCAGACATGGCCTCAGATAACTTTGCTAAATTTTAACTCTTTCTCTTCTATGAATTTATTTGAAAAACTGCAAATTAAAAATCAGCAAATTTGCAGAAAATTCATTTTAAGGGAGACCACGCTATTCCAATGGAAAGGCTGACACCTAGCGTTCAAAAATGAGAACTACTAGAGCAGCTGCAGATAAGAATTTATTTGACTCCTACAGCAAGGCAAAAAAGAAATCACCAAGAATTTTTTTTATAATTTTCTAAGGTGTTACACTGGCATTACATTTCCACATATAATTCAAAGTTGACTTACAATTGCAGGTTGGGTTTTGCACATTAAAATACAACATAAAAACATCTTATGCACTGTTTCTCAAGCAGATAACTTTGTAAAGACCAAGATGTATGCAGATGTTCATGATTTGGGTTGGAAATGTACACAGTTACAGATGGACATCAAATGATAGTGTAAGTGTGGTTTGTGTATTGTAAACAATAATCAATAATGCTTCATCTGAATTGTTGAAAATTACACTTTATGTGTCACAGTGAAATCGTGCAGGTTTTGTGACTTGTCGAGTGCAGGATCCCTCAGTCCTCAGTGAACATCATCCTGACCAGCTCTGGTTTGAAGCATTCCTCCTCCACCAACTTCTGAGGCTGAAACAAAGATTATATAAGTGTAGCATTCATGGATAAATGGTCCCATATGCAACATTTTCTAACTGAGAGATGACACATTTTCTGTTTTGTCTAAATACCTGTTAATTTGGTTTGGATATTTAAGACATGTACTACGTTAGACTTTTTTTAAAAAACTGGCCTTATGTTAGTCATATTAATAAAATAAGTACAAGTTATACCTACCGTGCCATATCTCAGAAGAGTAGGAACTCCACTCAACTTTAGCGTCTTCTTGAAGTCATTGTTTGGATTCTTCCAACTGAAGCAAGAAGAGGGATTATTAGGTAACTAGTTAGATATACACCAACAAGGCTGGGGAGAAGTACAACTTCCCAACATTATATTTACACCATCAAGACCTTTAGCCTTCAAAGACCTAGACTCTTTTTTTGTCAGTTTTCTCTGCTTTGATAAGCTTTGAATTTACTCTTTTATGAACATCTACATGACCAGTGAATGAAATATGAGAAAAGTGTGTGATTTTTACTAAAACATGCAAAGGATAATATATGGAAAGGTTAAATGGAGAGAAAAATGTATTTGGAGGTCACCACAAAAACAGTTCTGTGTCTTTAAGGCTTAATTTAATTAGAGCTATAGCTGATCAAGAAAGTCCATAACAAATATTCAACCTTATATTTAGTTGGTTTCACTTTCTTTTATGTCATCAAAATATTATTAATCATCAATATATTATTTTGCTCTAAGTCATTTGCTGAAGGCTATTTTGTACATGCATATTAATTTTGGAACACCCTTTTTCCTCTTTTCCTAACAAAAATACTGTATTTGCTTTGTACTATGTTGTACTAGTTTGTTTTTCTTCCCTTTCATTTTTTCTGTACAAAATCAAATGTTTACATCAACCATTTATGTTTATATGTAAACTATATACACAAGAGTTTCTGCTTGTTGCTGTTTATCAGCTTATCTCCTAAATGTAAAGGTGTGATAATAACAATCTTTGTCATGTAATGCCAAAACTATTTGTTGTGTTTCAGGGGAGAAAAAGGGAGTTTGTCAGTTTCAGTTTTCAATTTTCAGCTAATACTTATAATGTTTAGACATCACCAAAAGTCCTGATTATGTGTGACTGGAATAACTTCAAAACTTATGAGGAAAGGAAACAATTCAACACAACAATTTGACAAAGTGTAGTGGGAAAAAATTACTGACTAAGCCCTTTCTCCAACTTGACAGTAGATGAAGACAGAGCCCTCAGGAAGGTGAGTCATTTCTCCTCTTACAACTGGCTCAGCTAAAACAAAAGAAGTAGACAAGGAGTTCAACAAAACAATTTTAACAACAACTGCAACAAATATTATTAGTTAATATCATGGAAACCATATCCACACTCATAATGAGAAAAAAAATGACAAGTTACAGTGCATGCACAAATAGCTTAATCATCGGCTAAAATAAAGGTGACTGTAGCCATAAACTTTTGTACATCTAGTATATGCAATCATTAAATATCTAAAGGTACCTTTTACACAATCTGGACACCAGCTCTTCCCGTGTTCGTCTTTATCTCCAGAGAAATAAGCAAAAATATCCTTTCCTTTCCTTTCAGCCACAGCCGTGCAGAATTCATCATAGCCGCGCACATTTACTTCTTCGTATTGAGACATTATTTAGACTGACTGTAGATCTACACAGACACAGGCTTAAATCTGCCAGCTGTTCGGCACTAAGAAGTTTAAGGAGAAACACTGCTCTTTAGAATGCTGAATCTGGTTAAAATACTCTGGAGGACAACTTGATATTACCATTTCCGGTCCGTGCAAAGGTCCTTAAAGTGACAGTGTTTCTGAATGAGTTTTTTAGCATTTTAAACGTTAGTGATTAACAAGCTTAATAATCAAAACGTCATTTTCCTGTTATACCACTATAAAAGTTTAATAGCCAAGTCTTTGTAATTGGGCGAAAATTGTAGCGTTAAAAAAAGCGGTTGGTGTAACGAAAGACCTCTTTGGCGACCCGTACTTTGAAGCACCGCTTCCTCTTAGTGGCGTTCTGTTGTTGTCATGGCGGCGTTTCAAACTGTTGACAGTCTTAGAAATGTTGAAAGTTAATCATGTGGTACATTTTAATTTATTTCTAGTCGCTTGCGATGTATTTCTCGGCAATATAACGGGTACTGATAGAAATTTAATCGTTAAAATGTATCTTAGACATTTTAAATGGGTAGCGTTAATTTAAAGATGAATTGGACCTCAGCAAACTAGCGTTACGAGCTAACGCTAATTCTCATTAGCAATAAACAGCTTGATTGGAGAATCGTAATAAATTTGAGAAATCAAGAAGGTTATTTTTGCAGCAATGACAGCGCAGTATTTACAGAGTGGCCCCACGACAAATCAAGAAGACTGGGTCACTGTAAGCTCAAACAGGCGAGAGTTGTCCACAGGGACGTCACAAACCAAGGTAAACAACAACAATGACAGAATTTAGCTAATCATTTCAATAAGCTGTATTTTCATTATAGGCAAGTATTCTTTCTGGTTGTTAAATTATACCACATGGGCACTAGTTGCTCGTTCATTTCTCACAACTCCTAAATTATATTCAGTCTAGTCGGAGCTGTAACATTTGGAGAAAATGTCATATTGCCAGTTAAATGTGATTCGTTTTCCAGGATGATGTTAGAGAGCAGTTTGAAATGTGTATTTTCCTCTACTCAAACCTACAAACAAACCAGTACGAAAAAAGTTACCCTGATTAAAACTTATTAGCCAGTATTGATACTTACCGAGATAGTCAAATCATTATTTCTCTTTTAGTTTATGATCTAAGTTTTGATTCTGAGTGAAAGTTGAAGTAACCAGACCATTATTTGTGCTTTTAACAGCTTCTTAATGGTAAGAACAGTTCAGAACATTTAAGTAACCAAGAGGCAGAAGGTTAAAAAAATGATAGTTCATATATACTACTTCACAAATGAGGACCTTATAGAAGACAGTCAGCAAACCTGCACATGAACAGGGAACAGTGTCCCCAGTAGAGGGGCTCGAAGTGAAGGCTTCAAGCCTAGTTTTAGAAAACCAGAATTAAAACAACAAAACAGTGAAACATTTTGGTTCATATTTGACAGTGTAAACAAAATAATGCCTGAACACAAAAAAACATACACGTAATCTCCACAAGAATCCTTGAAACATTATGTTTGACAGGAGAAGCAGGATTATTTAACTTCTTAGACCTGTGACTGCTCCCTGTTTAGAATTAGCTTTTGTCTGTTGACTTTGGCTGTTTTGACTGCTGCTCTGATGGTCTGTAGATCTATCCAATTGCATCCAAAGACACTTTGCTCTGAGTCTGTTGATAATGCCCAAAATGAACTGAGAGGGAAGGCTAATTCTCATTAAAGAATGTATCTGACAATGCCATGCTAACTCCATATATTTCATAACTCATTTGGCATGCCTTACTTTATGCAAGTTATTCATATGAAAACTTAAACATTAACAAGTAGCTACCTCTTCACAGCAGCAGGAAGTGAAGTCCTGTAGTCTTTGGTATATGTTTATACCAAAATCCAACTGCAACCATGTAGATTTATCACAGCTTGAAGAACATAATATGTTCTCTGTTTTCATTCTAACAGTGGCCAGAATAACATAAACTGTCTTACACAAGCTCTCATTAGTGTTAATTGTAAATCTTTGCATTAAACACATACATTTTTAATTTCAAAATACTTCATGTCAAACTTGTTATTTTTTTTAATCTTAAAAATCACAGCTATTGTTCAATGAAGGCGTCCCTGCAAGTGCCAAGAACCGAGTCACCTGTGTCCACACACCAGGCGCCATTGTGATTGAGAAGCTTTTACCGCTTTCAGAAGAACAGGACATAGCTAGCAGTACCAGGAGCTCCATAAACTTCACCGCTCTGTCTGAGGAGAGGCTGTGGGCTGCAGTTAAACTGGCCAAACGAGATGTGAGACGAAGACGCCTTGAATCTCTGACCAAATCCCCCCCAAGACCTTTTCAACCCTCTTTCCTTGAAACAAGTGATGTGGAACTCCTGCAGGTATTTAATATTATGAATAGTATGTATTTTATTTTGTGTAGTGTGCCATTTTATGTTCTACTAAAATCTTTATTTGTGCTTTGTTTAGATAATTAGTGAAGTCTTTTCCACTTTCAACAGGAGCTAACAGCCACTCCAAATAAATCCAAGCAAAAGGTCTCCAGTCCTACAGTGACGGTGGCCCAACCTAGAGCCAAATCAGTAGAGCACAGATCACAGAAACATCACATTTCTCCCAAGCCCCGAGTTGGCCTGTCTCCACCGACCAGAGACCCTGGGCCTAGGCTGCCTAAAGGCCAGCAGGCGCCTCTAAGCCAGGAGATATGCAAGCTCCAAAATGAGCTGGAGGTCTACATCCAGAAAGTAGAGCAACTGGCAAACACAGGTAACCCTGAAAACAGTTATGTTACAATAAACCTGTCATAAAATTCATTATATAATACATTTAATGGCAGCTTTTTGTATAATACATTTAATGGCAGCTTTTACTCACTTTTACCCATTTAATTTGGTTTTACATTACATAAACAGGGAAGAAAACAGAAGAGATCCTGGAGCCAGATGAGCAAATCAAGTTGGAAATGCGTAGACAGAAGCAGGTGGCCCGCTCGGCATCTCACATATATGTTCTCCAGCAACAGGTACTCAAATGTTGTGAACATTAATGTGAAAATAAACCTTGACCGTTGATATGAATTGAATTGTACCTACAAGCAGTGTGACTGATGTATAAATTGTAATTCATTAGGTAAAAGCGATACAGGCAGATATAGAGAAGCTACGTGGGCAGAAAATGTGGAACACTAAAAAGGTGCGTTTTTCAGTGCCATCACACTTTTATTTATATGTGATGAAAGAACCATTTATTGATTCGCTTGTAATAGGTAAGAAAATATTGAAGTAATTATTAGGCCATTTTTTCCCCTCGCAGTCTACAGCAATCAACAGACTTGCAGCGGTCTATCGAGGGGCACTCAGGGCCCTGCAAGTTGTTACCCAGCAGCTTTCAGATCTATCTTACTGTAACTTGCCTCCTCATCTTAAAGAGCTTGGACAGTTGATTCGCCAGCTGTCTTTATGTTCAGCCAAAGTTGAGGTGGACCAAGGTTCAAATATACCTGAATCTGCCCTTGACATTCTACAGAAGCTAGAGGTGAGGAGCCTTCAGAATGTGTATAACCTGGATTCTACTGTATCTTGTTCTACAGTTATGGTTATGATTTGAAGTTGATTTTTTTTTTTTTTGCATTATTTCCTGCTGCGTTCTGAGACACTGCCATCAGTTTATGTTGTAGGATTTTGATGCTACAGTGACAAAAGTGTAATGTAGTTTAGTATAGTTAAGCTTAGTTTCTATATTTAATTCCTATGTGTAGTGTGTAATTCAGTTGTTATCACTTTTGTTCTTTCAGACTTTAGATTCTGCCCTTCGTAAACAAGAGATGCTTCAAAAGGTGCAAGTCCAAGCATGTCCTCCACCCAGGAGGGCTCCTCTTGGTGCCAGATCACCCTCTGCGGTACCCAGGGGTCCCACCACCGTGACTACTCAAAGTGCTCGTAAACCTGCAAATCCCAAAAGAGCCATCCGTGGTGAGCACTTTTTTCTTGATAAGTTATCATGTGATAAGTCATTCCAGGACCTCAGGAGCCAAATTTCTTAATATAATTTCAGACTCTAAAAACCTAATAGAAATGCTGAATTTCCCTTTTTAAAAGTTGTTGCGTGCGGCATATTTGCTGCAGATGTCTCCAAAAACTGCACATATAATGAATAGTATATTTGCCTGTTGATAAAATTCAGCTTGGTCTCCAGTGTATCTGAAAGTTACCTAAGGGCTTTTGAGCAGTTGTGTTTGAGCCTCCCACTGTGCTTAAATAGCTGTATCCAGGCTGAAAATTGATAAGGAGTCATGAGGAAGTGATGGAAAAACAGGGACGAAAGTGTAGAGGTCTGGCCTCCCCCGCTGCTTCCCCTTGTGAGCAAATAACTCCTGCAGTTTTCAATTGGACTACGAGGCATCCTGTGGAAGAGATGACATAAATAACTACATTTAGCTTTAGCTGCACACCAGGTTTCCCTGGAAACAAATGTCCTAGTGGCATTACTTAAGTCCCTGTTCCACTTATCAAGCTGTCACTAGGGATCCGCCTGATGGGGAAGAGTGGAAGCTAATTTGCTAACTGCTCCCCTCAGCTTTCAACTTCTTGATTATGTGTTTAACAATGATACGAATTGTACAGTTTTAGTAAGCACAGAACAGTTATTAAATAGTTTCTATTTATGTAGTGTGTGAATGAAAAAATCAATGGTGTCATAACATGTTTTGGTTTGCAGGAAAGAAAATATTTTCACAGAAACCCAGAGTTCCTTTTCACCAACACATGAATAGAAGGGAGGTGCTGAGGGCTGGCATTGAGAGGCTCGCCCAGCAGAGGGAGCTAAAAGAGACATATGATGTGTTTCACACAAATGACACCTGCAAAAAAGGAGGAGTCCTACACACTGAGAAAAACAAGGCTGGCATTTTAATGAGGGTATGTACACGACTTGCACAAAGTTAAACACTGAGTTGAAATGTTGACCACTTTTTTTTAAAGTCAACTGTGCAAAAGGTGATCGCCAACCTTTACATCATGTAAAATTGATATCTTTGGGTTTTTTTAATAGCGTAATCAGATGCTAAATGCCAAGTTCCACCAGCCTACAGTTTCATCTTGGCTCAGAATGAACCAGCCCCCTCAAAAAGAGCACTCTGTGCCCTGGATACCTACATCCCCTCACTCTCCTCCTCCACAGCGGTGAGCCTCTTATCAGTCTCAGTTATGATTAGATTTTTAAAAACTCGAGCCTATTAGTGTTCACTCATGCTATTACTCACTCAGCTTGCTCTAAATAATTCACTCTTGTTGTATAACTAATGTTATGCTCTACTATCTGTTAATAATGTTTAAAACATGAATCTCAAGGTCACTATATGAACCAGTTGGAATCAGGAAGGATTAATTTGCACATGAAAACATTGTGAATCAATATTTGAAATTAAAAATAGAAATAAGGACAGCTGATGTAAGGCAGTATAGGAAAATGTGTGAGTAAAAGTTCTGTAATAGTAATGTTTATTTATAGACTAAGATATTATGAACATTTTTATGGTTTTCTATTTTCTGTGTGCATATCTCTGTCTCTCATGTGGGATTATTCTTTAATTTTTTTTGGTGTAAATCTTAACAGATCCCCTCACCAGAGGACAAGACCAGAGCCTCGTTGTCTTTTTTCCCCTGTGAAGACCCCACTGAGTCCTCAAAAACACAAGGATAATGATGAGCTGAGAGCAGAGCCGGTGTTAAGCTCACAAAAGAAGAAACAAGCACAGGAAGAGGCATTAAGGTGAACCCCTCTATGCATAATTTCATACTTTAGAATATAATGTTTTCATCAGATGACTTAGTGGTGTTAAATTGTTGTTATTTTTACCCCTATGAGATTATCCATCCTTGCAATAGGAAATGAATGCAGTGAATCCAGGCAAAATGAACGTTAATGAGTCTGTGCAATCGATGAGTTATTTCTAACCTCTTTGTCAGACCCCACTTGCAGAAACCCACAGGCAATACTCTGATTCTAATTCAAAGTTAAATCTTTCCAATAAATGAATTGAGGTGCATGCTAGATTAAGGCCATTTCTCTTTGCGGCTGATTAATAGTTGGCCCGCATTAGTGCTCACAAGTACCTCAGTGATTGAGTGTCCCACATATGTTTCTATTTTTAATTAAATTTTAATTACAGCAATTGTGCTGTCCGGTTAATCAGGTGATGGGGGCCTGATTTTTGAGAGGCGGACCATCAGTTATTTATGTGAAATGCTAATTGAGTAGTTTTGCATAATTCTGTGATTACTTGTTTGCTGCAGAGAAGCCTGGTTGGAAAAGATGACTATGCAGAGACTGAAACGGCTCAATCAGCTGAGTAAAGAAGAGACCGATCGCATTCAGAGATTAAGGTATGGAAGAAGCTGAAGATGAGCAGGAAGGCTCATTTGTTAGAAATACGTTTTATCCCAAAAATTGCTCATTTAATTGTCCCCGCTGGAATTGTAATTGTAACCACTGTAGTCATCAAGACAAGAAAAAAAACAAGCTACAAAATGGTCCCAGAAACAATAACGACTTATTACCCACAAATTTCCCCTGTGAATGGGACTAATTAAACAAATGACAGCAAGAACCCTCTTCATGGGCAGCTCTTGATCAAGTGCTATATAGTACAGTGTCTACAATCTACCCTATACTTACAGTAACATTATCTGACCGTTTAGGCTCTATAAAAGAGGAAAGCATTTCCATCAGGCAGCAAAAATAAAATTCTAAACACATAAATCTCACTGCCAACCCAAGGCACTCATTCACAGTAATCTGCCATACATTTCACTGCACTACAGATAAAATACAACTTACAATGGGGATTGGTCTGAATGGTCTGGTTTGTTTTCTTTGTGTTTTTTTTGTATGTTTGTTCTGTATACTCTAAAATTTGTGTAAAAAATAAAGTATACAATGGGGATTAAAATAGGGACACAATATCAGCAAACAATTGAATGGAAAATGTATATTGTATGTTTTTATATGAAACAATGGGTCATTTAACCATGTAAGGTCAAGAAATGAAGCACATAATGAACAGTAAATACTGCAGCGTGTAGTAGGTGTATCGAGTGTTTATACAGAATTAAAATCTGTGTGTTTTCTTAATTCACCGCGTACAACATGATTGTGTTTCTTAGAAGGATGAAAGTTTTACCTGGACAACAAATCGACGTAATGTCAGGAGTAGCAAGAGTGTTGTATAGGGGGGAAAAAATATCCTCCTGGGTGTGTTAAAGTTTAAGCTCTCAGCCACAGAACTTTTCTTGTGACAGCTTGCATTGTGGGTGTTTTTTGGGTTAAAGGACTGAAGTGCTCTCGCCAACTCAGTGGGCTGAGAGAGCTGAACAGAAGGCTATGGAGAGAATACAGCCCCTTCTGGATGAAGCACAGGTAGGGATAATGCCAGTTTTGTATTTTCTTTTCTTTTCTTTCCTATTTTGTAGCATCGGGAAAAGAGGAAATTGAGCTTAATACATATTATTAATTTTCATATTAAACACCTGATCTTATTTTCTGAATATCCTACAGTAAGAGTAAGCAACATTTGCCTCTGATTGATAGGAAGGAGCATGTTTTTGTCTGTTTCCCACAGCAGATTGGTGAATCCAGAAGCAGGATTATCCCCTCACTAAAGAATAGGCTGTCTGAGCACGCTACGCAGAGGGTGAGCGATGATAATACTGCCAATAATTCGCAGGAGAAATGAGCACTGATTTTGGTAACCTGGCGGTAATGACAGAACAAGAACATACCAGTGGTTTAATTAGTCTAATCTAAGCCTGTAAATAGGCATTAGTTATATTGTGGATGCTGTTTGCCCCAGGCTGCAGAGAGCGCTGAGCAGCTGAGTGAAGCCCTCCTGGAGGATCTGTTGGAGGACAGTGTACGGGTGGCGTGGGCAGCTGAGACAGACAGACAGTTGGCGGACGTGGCCCAGCGTCGGCTGCAAGCACCCACCCTGGAAAGTATGCTGCTTCGCATGGAGGAAATACAGGTGAGAGCCCCCCACACCACACCACACCACACACACACACACACACACACACACACACACACACACACACACACACTGAAACACCCACCAGTAAAAGGTCACTA
>JAPQRQ010000006.1:24998214-25009047 GCA_037367365.1 Apogon talboti | reverse complement strand
CACACACACACACACACACACACACACACACACACACACACACACACACTGAAACACCCACCAGTAAAAGGTCACTATGGACCTGGTGGTCGTTTTTTATTTATAGTCTGTTTTGACAGCTTCGTTTTGGTGTTACTTACTGGTCTGTCTTAAGAAGCACATTCTGTTTGTCTTGAAGAGACAGATGAATAAGTACAGAAAGGGAAGAGTGGATTTTAAACATTTCTATTTAATACATTGTCAGCTATATTGTTCGGGCGGGCGTGGCTCAGGAGGTACAGCGGGTCATCCAATAACGAAGGGTTGGCGGTTCGAATCCCGCTCTGCCCTAGTCATGTGTTGTTGTGTTGGGCAGTTCACCCACACTTCACCCACCGTGTTTCCAGTGCTGCTACTCTCACTGGTGTATGAATGCGTGTGAATGTTCGGTGGTGGTCGGAGGGGCCGTTTGGCATGAACTGGCAGCCATGCTTCCGTCCTTCCAGCCACGCTGTGGCTACAAACGTCACAGAGTGTGAATGTGAGAGCCAATGAATAATGGATTCATTGTATGTATTATTATTATTGTTGTTATTATTATTATTATTGTACAGACAGTGACACAGTGAATAAAATGCTACATTTCAGTCTGTACTCGACATCCTTCAGTACCAGACTAAAGATTTCACAGTAGAGAGTTGCTACAGAAAAGAGTGTTTATTTACAGTTTTAAATAAGGGCTAATACCGCACTCAGAAATCAATAGATCACTTAAAGGCTTTACTTAAGTGTGCATTATTCACTCTGAGACTCAAAACAGGTTTCCATTAAGCCACTGACTTTAAAAACAAAACACAAGGCAACAAATTGTACTTCACAGACGAAGTGAAAACCACATCTCCTATGATGGGAATGAAAATTAACATATTTTCATTTATTTTTTCCTTATTAGTTTTCAGTCTAACTCGATGCTGCAGAAAATAAAGGGTCAGTGAAGAATGACATTGTCCTGCTTTTTACCCAACAAAACATTACACTGCTTTTTATTTCCATATACTTAAGGCTTTCATACCTAGAGCAAGAGTTATGAAACATTCATTCGATTTTGCGTTAATGTCAAATGCAGATATTTGTGGCATCCTATAATAATGTAAACGAAATAATGTTGAAATTTTACCAAGTATTTAAATACATTACACACTTCTGTGACAATATTTCACAAAGTACAGAACATTTCCAAACATGTTCTCAGTAGTGAGATGCTTTTTAAAGGAAACCCTCCTTATGCTGCCTGGTGAATGTGTTTCCTCCAGGTGCTTTATGGGATTTATGGTTTGACTGACTGACACACATAACAAATACATTGGTCATACAGTTTCATATCATATAGTGTAATAATGTATACACATCCAGACATCCACTGCTTCTGTTAGATTGTAACTCAGTGGAATAGAATCACAGGAAACATTTAAGCCAGTTTAGTGGTTTGAAGAGGAGGACACGCCTGTGTTCTCACTGATGTAATGATTGATTGATCCATGTTGCCACCATAATGATTAGGAATCATGTCAATGCAACAGAATGCCAAATTAGAAATATAGCGACTGCCATTTGCAATCTTGGCAGAAAGTGCTTTGATCCTAATTGATTCTGAGAGTAACTGTTGTTTGTTTTTTCTTCTTTTTGGAGACCACATTTCTCACATTCACCAAAGTAGCAAACATTCCTGCTGCTGGCTGCATATTGTCACTTTTCAACTACACGTCACAGCAGTAAAAGTACCGAGAAAAAATAAGAATATGCAGCACATTTTCTGCAAGGGAATAATCAGTGTTTTTTTTTTTGGCTGTGTTTGTAGCAGTGTGTTCCAAATACAAGAGAAAAGTTGAAGCCAATGCTGATTTTTTTTTTCCCTCCTGTTTCTTCCTGTGTGTCTGAGCAGAGGGATCAGGAGGAAGTGAGGAGGCGATTTGCTTCTATTTCATATTCAGACCCTCTTTACTGGCATCAACCGGCAACAGCAGGTAAACCCACAAAATGATGTAATACAAAACGTCTATCTGTTTAGAATCTGTCTTCATTCTAAATACTTTTTGTGATGCCTCCTGTAGGTGGAGACAGTGCTTCAAGTGTCCCACACATTCTCTGTCACACCAACCCATACTTGTCAGTCTGAATATGTCCTCTCTATGTCCACCCCGTCCCCTACACCCATACACTAATCCTTCACCCCCCCACCCCCCACCCCACCGTCTTATCTTCCTCTTTGTTCTTCCCAGGACCTCAGCACAGCACTCCAGGCACGAGGCCAACCTCTCCTCAGCCAATTATACTCACAAGGCCAGTGGTGAGGCCAGATCCTGCTGTTGATATTGTCCTGGAGAAACCTGTGGAGACTGGGTGGGTTACAATGTCCTGTACCCTTTTTAACACTCGATTCGTTTTTATTTCTCATCTTTCGCAGATGGCTTCTTTTACTAACCGCTTAATTCAGTAGAAAGAGATAGTTGTCAGGGACACCCAGGATATTAGCTGGAGGGCAGTATCAGGGTTTGACCCAATTAAGTTAGGTTCCGGTCTTTTGAGCTGAAACTGTAGGTCTAATCTCTCATCATTCATTGTGACTCCAGCGCAATTCTCATGATTCTATTGAATAGTTAATAGTTATATAACCTTCTTTGTAAAATATATATATATGTGAAAATTATGATAACGATACAAAATGGGGGAAAAAAAATAGCAAATTACATGTAAAGACTTCCTGTGCTACAGTACTAACAGCAGAATCATCATCATTATCTTCAAGAGGTAATTTACTGTGGGCTTAATTAACCCTCTAGACTCAGTCAAAAGTAAAGTGGTTCATATTTTTCCGGTGAAGTGCAGTTTTTGTTTTTTGTTTTTTTTTTTTTCCCCCACATGATGTGCTGTTGTCCTGCTCTCACATCAGGAGGCCTTACTCATCATAAAACTCACTTGGTGGTTACCCTACCCAGGGCAAAGTCTATTCCTGACTCTGGCATCACACTCCATGGACAGCCATCCACTGCTTTAAGGCTTTGGCCACAGCTGCTCCACAGATTAAATTAATGAGAACTTGGAAAGAAGAAACAAAAGAGTGAAAGGACTGCAGGTTGTTGACACAGGCAAACTATCAGGATTTTTTTCCTAACAAATTCAAGTAACAACATTACTAATTAAAGCCAGTCAGTCTTTGGATGCCTCGTGTTCTGTTAGAGACTTTGCCCTGAGAGCCACTGTCTCTGTGGCTCATCATTAACTCTGTTTTATCTGCACATCCATGAAGGAAAAGCACTCATTTTTAGCCAACACGGTACAGACATTTAAAATGTATTATGAATTTTTTTTTACAACTGTTTTTCACTGAGGTGTACAACATTGTGTCTTTTTAATACGGACAAACTCATTTGGAAACTGTCAACTCATTTGGGCTGAAACTCCCTGAGTCCCTGTGGGATAAATTACATACCAACCTGCCTGCATTCTTTCTCTGTTAAGTCCAAATTGCAGCAGCTTTGTAAACTATATACCATTGCTTTTCTCATTCTCATTTCATCACATAGAATCACAGTGAATATAATTGGATTTTTAAAATAGTGTTAGAAAACCAAATAGCAACGCAAAAACTAATCTTTTTGTGATGACTTAGATTAATTGCAATTATTTTGGCTGGCTATCCTGCCTGCTGATTTTAATGGCCTTACTTGTTTTTGGCTTGGATCAAGCAACAACTGTTGGTTTGTGGTTATTACATAGAGAAGGAGTAGCTTTGTTGTCTGAGACTCTCATTATAATGAGTCCATCACAGAATTTTCTTTTCCTTGGATGCTTCTCAGCAATTGAAGTGCAGTTACATGGCAGTTAGATTTCAATGATGGCACGTTTGAAAAGCACCTGGATAATAATTCACATCTTGCAGACTGCTTTCCATTTGGTAAATGTTCTTCTCACATTAAGTATTACCACCGCCGAGTGTAATTAAATATTGGCCACATTATTCCTGCTCTGAATGGAGATTCAACTTGTCTGCTAGTCACTTGCCTGATGCTCAGTTGAAAATGAATTTGAATAGGGAGAATTTTTGTATTTGGCACAAGGTCAAACACACATATCAAAGTTCAGTTCGCTTTCATTCATTCATTCATTCATTCGTTATATGATCTCCACTGGAAACTTGACTTGCTGTGAGGGCCAAAAGATAAAAAGGCAACACAAATACAGAACAAAAGTACAGAAATTACTGTTGCATACAAACATAATAGATCTGTAAAATGCTAAATTACCACAAAAAAATGGCTCACAAAAAAAATCTCACAAAAGATTACTATGGTCTGTGAATACATGCAGAAAATCTCTTTGACAGAATGCTGAGCAGATTTTTATTTTCCCATCAACACTCTTTAACATGCCCTTCAGTGGTCCAACTGGAAGCCTCGCTGTAACAGACGGACCACTGTTCCTTTTCCACGGGGAACCTAAGAAACTTAGATGCTCTGAGTCATTTAGTGTGAGACAGAAAAGCAAATGGATTTATTTAACTCAGAGGAGAGGAGGCCATCCGTTGTTGTGATGTCACAAGTAAAAATAACCCTGGTGACTCATTCTCCACGACAGTTTGAGATGAAGTTAGATCAATTTTGAATGCGTAACCTCGCGCTTTATCGCATTCACGGCACCAAAACAAAAACCCACTGGAGCATGTTTACTGATAATAACTCTTGTTGATTTATTTGTCAGGTGTATCCCTTCCCCAAAAACAGACAGTAGGCAATCCGTTATGTGTCGAAACTCCTGCTGTTTTTCATCTGCAGTGTCACATTGAGTTGACTGTTCAGCTGCTTTTACTTCTATGATCTCTGTAAGAAAGCACACTCGGATGAAAAAGAGTGACCACTGACCTCATTACGGAATGTCATTTTCCAGATAAGAAAAAAAAAAAAAATACCGTGAATACTTTCATCTCAGCAGGTATTCACACCTGCATCATGTTCAGTTTCAGGCACTAAAATGCAGCACTAGCCACAGACACACACAAAGTAAACACCATATGATATTTTTGCTTCATTTATCACAAAGACAGAAAGTCCTGTCAGTGAGAATGAACCATATGGACAAAATTCTGCGGTCAAATTGCACAGACAGTAGCTGATGACTGAAGAGCTCTTGGTTCAGCATATTTGAAAGAATATAAGCTCTTTTTTTTTTTATATTGGTGTGCGATTGTGTTAATCCACGTCGGTGCTTTTTATATTCAGTGTAGGAAATTTTAGAGTTGTATTTTCAGGGCGTTTTGGAATGAAAGAATGTAATTTCTGCAGCTGGTGAGTGTGAGCGGCTCATCGCGCATGCTGATCAGTTGTTTGTAATCCACATTTCGCATCACATAGAGAGACAGCTCAGGTGTTACCGTCAGCAGGAACACAAAGTGGTGCGTGCGGGGTTTTGCCACACATGTACTCACATTTGAGGAAAGTGAGGAACACATTGTGACAGTCACATAGTTGAAAAGACATTCTTGTGAAGACATTCTGCCTGTCAATTTTTGGATTTTTGATTACAGTATTTGATGACTAAGAGTGGCATTGGAAGGCTTTTTTTTTTTTTTTGTTATGATATTCCAAATTTTTTATTTATGGAGGGCCTGCTGAGTGTAATTTCCTGATAGCTCTCATATTTGACACATAGAGGCTATTATACTTCACCAATTGCTGTTTTCGTGCTCGTGTGAGTGCTAATGAAAGAGCTCTTAGACAATGGAGTGAGAGATTTTATCTTTGAAAACATCAGCAGAGCAGGAGATAAGACTTATGTATCCATGGTGAGGAGCCCAGACACACACACACTGATTGTTCCTCTCTTGGCTAATGCTGACTGACCCACTGCAGCTCCATCAGCAGGTCAAACAAATCAATGAAAAGATGAAAGCTCCACTCAGCAATATTCTGAACCTTTCATGTGTTTTTTTTCCGACTCCCTCGCTCCCCTACTCCCCTGCCTCTTTGGTTGTGCACCTACACTTGTCCTTTGAGGCCATGTATTTCAAACAAGCCAAAACCTGTGTTAAAAACAGCTTCCATCCTCATATGTTTGTGACTTCACACCATCTAGACTTTTTCCACCGCAGCCCCTTTTTTTTTTTTTTTTGTCTGGGGCCTTTTGGAACTTTTAATCCAAAAAGTCATTCTGCTCATTATTTTTTTGTTACATTTTTAGCAAACTAAATTGTGCACGGGTGGATGTGATTGTGACATAATCTTCTCCATTGAAAAACACCAAGTTGATTTCTCTATTTTTGAGTATAGTGTAGATACGGTTCTGACTTAACAAATAGGCATTGGATTTGTAGAGTGCTGTATTGTGTTTTAGACACCATCGAGCCTGTGATGCCCATTAGACACTAAATCGACCTGTTTTGGACGCGAAGCAGAGTTGACTCTGCCGGCACTTTCATATTTATAGCTGCCCCGTGGTTTTGCAGCCCTCACAATCAAAACAGAAACAAGTTCAGCTGAGGTTGGGGAGCACAAGGCAGCACTTTGCTTTGGGAACTGCTGCAACACTAAATATAGCATCAACAGCGGCGTCGCAAGAGCCGGGCTGATTTGTCCAAACGGAGAGGATTATAAAACCAGACCAAGGCAATGCCCAGCTGAGCCCCCACTCACTCTGTCAGCGAGCCGGCCTGCACTCTGACACCTCTCCTAAATTCATCATCCTGAGCTTTATACCGGCCACAGAAAGGTGGTCATTCACAGCGCTGCACTTCATTCAGGTTGTTTCCCCAACAAATGGGTTTGTCTTCTCTCCACATCCGCAGCCCTCAGAACACCACTCCACAGTGAGAATGGAGGGGGTCAGGGTAATAAAAAGGTGTCACCTGTTTACCTCCTTACATCATCTTGTTTTTCAGTGTCCTCTCGGAGAACAGCCTGACAGAGGAGGGTTCTCAGGAGGACCTGCAGTTCAGAAGCAACACCGTGTTCCCAGGCCCAGCGGAGAGAAGTGGAGGCGCTGTTATCTCTGTGCCGAGCCACATGCTGAGCAGCGTCAGGCGGAACAGACAGGACTATGAGGCATACCTGCATGCGGTGGATCACAATGCCGTCGGCGGCCTCAACCCTTGGTTCATCGCGGACAGGTAAAGAATAGAGGCACCTGCAAGATTATTAACTCTGCCAAGGAGGTCCGTCTGTCTGCAGGATTATGCAAGCATTACTACACTACTACGGTTTTCAGGAAATTGCAAGAGAAGGGAAAAGGCCGAGGATGAAGTTATGACATTTTAGAGCAGATCCATTAAAAGGGATGGCATGTAGAATTGCTACAGATAACAATTAAAAAAAAAACAAAAACAAAAAAGAAAAAACTAACCAGTGGCAATAAATGACAAATTTTATACAAATACAGTACAATTTTATGGAAACACTGCTGGCATGTTTTCAGTTGGAAGCTCCATGGTTGTGCACTGAGCTGGACAGACAGAAAGAGAGACTACTGCAATATTTGAGTTAGTTGTCTGATTGGGTCTGATGTCCTTCCCTGGTCATGTGACATGTCATGTGAAACCTTTGATACATCAGCCTTGACTATGAGCTGTTATTTCAACAGATACAAAGTTACAGGTATTTCTGACTCCTCACAACTTTTGTGCAGTTAAATGCATTTTATCATGCTGCTACTACTGTGACTATTACTACTACTACCAGCGTAACTATGACTACTCGCAGTACCATTACTACCTTTACTACTACATTCACAGGAGGTGAGCTGTGTCTCAGTCGATTTGCGGTAATTCCCATGTTCAGTGGCATTATCTGGTCATATGATCTGTCATGTTAGAATGGACAGAGGTTATTCTGGAAACACTGGGGTATGATTTGTGTAAATATTACTTTCATTATTGAATGTTATTTAAAAAGAAAATATGTAACAGTGTAGATGTAGCTGTTCTCAACACCTTCATTTAAATTTTTTTTTTCTTACCAAATTAATTGTCAATTATATGCACCAAAGACATGAAAAACATGAAATCAAATATCCTAATTTGTGATTGAATGAGATGAGGAGTGTGGACTGGTGCTCTCTGTGCCTTCTGGTTCTTTATATGATTTAAATACATTGTACATTTTCAGGGTTAGTCATCAAATGGTCCCGTGCTTGTTATTAAGGGTTTGTTAACAGAGCCACGCTGAAAGTCACAACTAAGTGATGTGACCTGCTTGCTCTGAGAGGGCCATGCAGAGTTTATGGTTTGCACTGTCCCGCGTGCTCACTGTCCTCTCCCACTCACACATTTGCATACTTAACAGAATCCTTAAGTTGCTGCAGTGTAGAGCTCAGAGGAGAACCCTTCATCTGTATGAGCATGCTGCATCCATTTATCTGATAGAGTAGCGCTGAAAACATAGATTTTCAACTCAGTGTTTTTCTTTCCCTCTGTCACAGATTTGTGTGGGTGAGCGAACACATCAATACACTGTTTTACATACATTAAAGCTGTAAACAGTTGCCTAGTCCGATCCATGGTGTCTGACTGCCCGAGTCACTCACTCATTATCAGTCAAACATGAAGGAACAGGGGTGTACAAGAGATGGATGTGTTCTTTTTTAAGTTTGGTGGAAAAGAAATATTGTAGGGAGAGAAAGCTCCCAATTATTTCAGCATATAGGCATGTGCACCTGACTGTTGTTGTGCCACAGTGCAGAAACCTGTCTGAGTGATGAGATGGTAATGAGCAGTCTACCGCTGCTGTGATGCTGCACCATCTGCAGAATCTTATTCATTTTGACTGGAAACAGATTGATTGCAAAATTGTATAACTACTGTTTAACCAAAATAATAAAATATACCCTCCTAAGGCTATATTAAATGTGAGTTTTTATTCTTTTGTATTTTCTATGAAAGCAACATAGCTACTTATTCTGTTACTGTCAATCCACTGCTTTGATCTCAACTTATATGCCTTTCAGAAGGATTGCAGAAATATATTTTTTTAGTCCCAAAAGGATAAATCCCTCTGACTTTGTTAATCCCACACATTTCCTCAAGCGCCATTTGCTTCACTTTTCTTGTGAAAAATCTCTGTTCTACTCAGTGGATTGGTTAAATAATTGGTACAGACAGGACACATTTTAATAGCTAGACCTGACTTTTCAATCCCTTTTCAAAACCTGTCATTTATTTTTTGTAGCTAAAAATTTAAATGTGTTTTGTGGTGCTAATTTACAAATGTTATCAGGCTAAAATGCTAAACTATGGTGTAGATCATACCTGTATTTGGAATATGTGGCTGATCAGTATTCAGCTCAGTTTCCTCATAGCGCTACATCATAGCTGTAGAATTTAGTTTTTACATTAGCAGCTGGTCGGACAGACGACTATCATCACTGTACTTCTATGAAACATTAATCGGATACAGTATTTTGTTTTGCAATTATTTATTTTTGCCAGATGTTAGATATTTCCATCATATTAGCCTTAAAGCACAGATTGGTTTTGAACACATATAAACAGTCACTTTCTAATCTCCCTGTTCTTTTTACTCACAGACTGGCAGAGGAGTTGTTGTCAGAAGCTCTAGCGGATGTGGCTGCTGAGTTTCAGGATGTTGTGGAGGAATACGCCGAGGCCGTCTTCACCTCAGAGTTCCTCCAGCCTGTCCAGTCACCCCCGCCTTCAGCGCAGGCTTTACCCACCCACTAGGACTTTACAGCATTACCACTGGATTAACTCAGGACTACAATAATGTTCTATTTTTCTAAGTTGTGTGAGTCTCAACAGTAAATATTTGCTTTCATGTGTGTAATTAGTTAATGTACAAACATCTGACGAGGTTTTCAGGCTACACATGAATGTTAATATGTGTGATTTTGTTTCCATTGGACTGTAGATTTTTTTTTTTTCTTTTTAATGAAGCAGCCAGAGACAGGATCACTGAATCACGCAAGGAGCATTAGTCACATCATTCTTTATGGTCCACCTGTATCTGTGATTGAATTCCTCTGGGAAAGTTAGTTTGGATAAGCTTTGAGAGACCATTACAACATTACAGAGGATTATAAGATTAATGCTCTCTCTTCATACTTGCTTTAAATCTCCCTGAGGATTACTCACACTTTCTATTTTCAGGTTGGAACATAGAAATAAATTAATTGCATATGGTCCTACATACTAAGAGGATGTAGGGCACTGAAGGCATCATGTATTTAATCTATTTTAATTGAATTTCCTGTTGGTTTAATGTGTAAACAAAGCATTTAAAGGCACCAAAAGGCATGATTTCCCACTTTTACACTATATTGTTAAGATGGAAAACAAGAGCAATTACAAATGTTTGACTTAGCACTCACTTTAAGCTCCTCTGTTTATTTCTTTTTTTTTTTTTTCTGTTTTCATTTCTTTGTGTTTGTAGACTAGCATCGCTGGTCCTGACCAAAAGAGTGCTGCTTCATGTGTTGTGGTGAACTGTGCCAGTTCTGTATGTTAAATAAACTAGGTGGACTTGGGAGGCCAGGAAGCTGTCTAAGTCCCTTGAGAGCAACATGAAAGCCGTGCAGACAGAGCAGAGGGGACACATCCAGATGTCTCGGCGGTCTGCGGGGACCAGATTCTGACAGGGGACATACACTGGCTGCAAGAATTAGCTCACTTTGAATTAGCTGCCCCTATTTTCTCTCAGGCTGGATCCTGCGTGGGCGTCTGAATACGTGCAGACTTTCACAGGCTCCACACAGTGCAGATATCTTCTCTCCGTCTAGGACAAATAAAAATTGGTTGGCTCGAAGCAAAAGGGAGTGCTGCTGCTGCTGCTGCTGCTGCTGCTGCTGCTGCTG
>JAPQRQ010000006.1:24968699-24998114 GCA_037367365.1 Apogon talboti | reverse complement strand
AGGACAAATAAAAATTGGTTGGCTCGAAGCAAAAGGGAGTGCTGCTGCTGCTGCTGCTGCTGCTGCTGCTGCTGCTGGCGGCTGTAGTGTGATGCGCCGGAACTGAGGTTGTTCCTGCATCAGGGAGTGGGAGCCGTGAAGCATATTGAGCAATTTTGTTAATTCTGAAGAGCAGATTTCTAATTATGTCTTACTTTTATGGTTCAGCTCTTTCCAATGTGACTTACTTAAAAGATGAGGCCTCAAGTATTTACATATGTGCAACCTCAGCAGGTCCCACTTACCATTCAACTGAGACTGTCCTGTCAGCCAACTAAAGGAAAATGGAATCAGTCCTCTGCTTTACTTCTCTTTTTAATGTGTGTCCTTGTCAACAGTATACATTTTAGTAAAGCCAAAATGAGTTTTAGGCACTTATGCTTGTATTGATTTTCAGTGTGCATTATAAAAATACTGAAACAAATGTCAGACCAAAATTAGCTCTGTTTTGCACATTGATATGAATCCTAATGGGCTCAGAGGGCCACCAGCCAACACTGCCTCATGATCAGGGCCAATTTCACAACTAACAGACATGGCAGCATTATATGAATGATTCCTTGAGATAAATCAAGGTTTTGGAGCACTGAAATGCTTTTTTAGATGAAGCTGAGTGCTTACAGTTGAAGGTTATTGCTGATACTTGCAGCTCTCGGGGGAAGATTTCTGCTGAGACATGTCATAAATGATATACATGAAACACCGAGTTAGATTTAAGTGACACGATTTAAACCTGTTCTTCCTGTTCAACTGTTTTTCTAATACAGACATGTTTTGATTTGAGTCTTACTTTGCTTGGCGTTAAACAAGGGGGAAAACAGGATGATTGCAGAAGCGTGATGATAAAGAGATGTGTGTCTGAAGTAGACTTCGTTATAGTACCCAAACATTTTGAGCGTATATGACATTTTAGGCGTGAGTGGAAATCAGCCTATTCTGTTGTTGAGGCACAAAGAAGTGTTGGTCAGTGTTAGAGTCCAAGAGAGACCGTGCCATTTGTCACTGCTGTCACTCATCAACTCAGTCTTGCAGTTATTCAGTCATTACAGAAGTTGTGGGTTTAAAGCGAATAGTTAACTACTGTCGATTTAACCATGCAGCAGTTCTTTAGCGAAGAGTGTTTCCTGACCACCACACTCAAGGGAAAATGAATAGGAGCCAAGTGTCTGATAGCATGTTGAATCTGCACTGTACTTACATATGGACAAGCAGTGCAGAACGGCACTAGATTTATAAGATAGTCATTAACTACTGCATTCTATGAAAAGCCATCAAGGATCATAAGGCGGCAACTAAAAGTACATGGAAATGCTTGAGCATAGTACTTCAGTAAATTGTTATTCACTTATAATTTAAAATGTAATTGGAATGTCAAATTTATGTCATTGTTCATTTTCCCTCAAGTTGTTACTAAGCTTTACTGCACTAAAAAGACTCATTATTCACATCAGTCTAAAATTTGATAGCACAATCAAAGTCACAAAGAGATCTGCTTGACACAGTTCAGTAGACTTCACTTTCTCTTACCTGAATTTGAAGAAGTATTAATCTACAATCTACCTAATGTAAGCTGTGACTTGTAGGATAAAGGACAAAGAATAGAATAAAATCAACACAACTGAATATGTGCGGAATTTATAGTGTTTTGTTTGTTATCAAGCTTGATTCTTGCGCTTTCCCACCCACAAGATTGCTGAATTGTTTTCTCAGACAGGAAACAACAACAAACCGGCACCTTAGGTGCTAAATTCAGACTGCTGACTGCCAAGTATTGCATTATGTGAGTGTTTAATGACTCCCAGAAAGCCTTACACTGCTGAAACAAGGCTCGCCTTCTATTTCCAAAGGCTCCTTTGTGGTAATCTACCATCATAAACATCCTTCCTTAAGATTGAGTTTCTATGTGCTCTGCTCAGTTTGTTTTGTCAAAATGTGAAATAATTGCAGCTGCCTGGAGTTTAAGTGCTGGTAAGTCATTATAGCATCACAAAAATTTGGTGCTCTGTGGATTTATTTCTCAATGACATTTTCTTTTTGACATTAGATGTTGATGTGCTACTGCTACGATCCATATTCTCATAGCGACTTATACCCTCACTGAAAAGAATGCTTCTTAAGAAATTCCCTTAATTCAATTAGGCTTTTTCTAGTTTGATCCAGCGAAGCAATTTGTGTTAATCTGGGCTATCTGTCTTACTGACTTCCTGGCCTTGAGGCTCCTTTTAGTTTTCCTGAGTGGGATCTCAACACAGTGGTGTGTGCAGGATGTTATTATCACTGGATTTCATGATAAATACAAACCAGTTGGACATATTCCCACTAGAGTTTTGGCAATGCAGTGTGGCCTTCAGTGTGTCCAGGATGAGTGTCCAGCCACAGGCATTTTACCTCCATCAATATTCATTGGTTGTTTGGACATGGCTGCCAGATGATGCTGTGACCACTCCATCCTTATGGGAATACATAGCCTCATGTAGTCATGAGGTAACAAGGAAAAAAAAAATATGTCAAGTGGTAGAGTACACTGTGACCACTATGTGTAATTCCAGGGAGAAAACCTATTTTAAAGCAACTATGGCTGCAGTGTCAACCAAGAAGAGCTCACAAGAATAAATGAGAGGGACATCAGTTTCATAAAACATCTGTCAGATTAGACCAATTTAGTGATTACGTGCATTGTTTTTGTCACCAGAAAGAAAAAAAAGGGAAATTATTTTGAAGGCAGTTTTAAGGCAAAGCCCAAAATGTTTCCTGCTCTGCCTGGATGCCTTCCCCTGCATGAATGAGGTGACACCTGCTGCTTCGCTGATGGATGGTTGACAAGGCTTTTGGATGTCACCTCTGCACAGGTGTCAGTGATTTAGTATCCTTAATTTCTGTTCCCCTTACACCTGATGTCCTTTAGGTTTCACCCTCTTTTACCCAGGCTTACAGCGACCACATAGACTGCAAGAAAACCAAATTTAGTACCAAGTAGTGTTTCTGTAGTCGTCTTCCACAAGTAACTGCCCTTTAAGCAGTTTTCATTTTGTATATTTGTATATTATTTCATTTGGAATAAGGACTCGGATTGCACTACTTGTCTTTATGGTGAAAAAGATCTGCAAAATGAGCTCTGACTCTGACAGATGTGTTTTGTATGGTTTCATTTCTGTCTTTATAGTGACAAATAATATAAAACAAATAACCATGTTGGTTCTTTAGGCTTTAGGAACAAAAATTCAGTCTGTTAACTGGACAGAAATCATAGTTTGACTCATATTAATAACATTACATAATTGATAACATTTTTATCATGACAATGTTAAGTCTGACATCTTTGATGTAGCAGTGATTTACAGGTTATTATAAAGAAATATGATCAAAACACAATGAAGCCCTCCTTTAAAGTAAATGCATGGTGTCCTATAGGTTACATCGTCTTTTATCCATGCTTGCAGCAGCCACATATGGTACAATAAAACTGAATATAATACCAAGTACTACTCAGAGTGACTTCTCTCTACTTCAGATTTTATATTATCCCAGGAGCCTATTATTCCTTATTCCCCTGAGGTAGGTTACTGACAAATTGCCCTCAAGCATCCCCTCAATGTGACTTAAACCGATGCAATCATCTGAGAGCCTGTCCCCTCCTTATCTCAGGCACTTCTTTGGTATTTTTTTTTTGCTAAGTCAGAAAACAGTGAGACCAGCAGAGGACTGTAACGGACGCCCTTCAGCAGCCGCAGCCGCAGACGTGTGCACCACTGGAGGCAGTCGCGCTGCAGAGCCGGGGCTTGTTTGGGAAAAACTCTGGCTGATGTTACGCGACGGAGAGGGGGAAGAGAGAAGCCAAGAGCTGGGTGGGCATGACATGTGAGCCAAGTCTGCACAGATACAACAAATGCCCAAAGTGTGTAGCATGCGGCAGGGGCGGGTCAATGCTCTGAGGAACCTGGCACAGGTGAATGAGGGCGCATCTGCAGATTTTTGGCTTCCTTCCACCCCCCCCTTCTCCGGCGTCTCCCAGCGGTGAGAGGACAACCGAGGCGGCTGCTGTAGCTCCCTTGTCCCTTGTCGTAACCCTGCTTCGGGTCTGGCAGGCGTCAAGGTGCAGGGACGGATGAAGCGTCGCTGCTTCCATTAACTAACGGACCAAACAGTGGCGCGCTGGAAAACGTGACGGCTTTCGTCCAGTGACCGCAGACACTCTCACAACACGCGCAGACCCACAGGGGAGACAGAGACACTATGTCAAAGGAGACCAGAGGAAAAGGTAAGGGGGACACTGAAATGCATGATCTCGTGCAAACAGGTAGATGGGAAAACCTGCCTCTCGTGCTGGACGTTGGCGCGCGCTGTCGCGTCCTGCGTGAATGGTGGCAATCTGTAGGAATGTGCGACGGTCAAACGGATCTGTGCACATGCCATCCAGGACTGTCCAGCAACGATCTGTCCCTAAATGCGTCTGTCAGTCAGTCCGTCAGCCTGTTCGTCCTTCTGTCCTGACTGTTGCAACGACATGTGTCAAATTCCGTGACGCTGCGTGGACGACCCCACTCATGATCCATATGTCTCTGGTACCGTTGATGGACTTAATTCTCTTGTCACAGATATGTGCCTTCAAATATGACAGATCTCTCACCATAAGCCTGGCGATGAGATGTTGTGTCACTATTTTTAGTAACAGCTATGAAATAGGCTTCTAGATATGACCACAGTAAACTTTTGCACTGGTGACCATTCATAACCTGGTCACTGAATCTGCAAGACATGGGACAAAACACTGTTATCTGTTGAGAGCATGTCACCATTGAAAACGGTCAACCAGGGACTGATTCAATAGGAAAAGTGGAAAACACCAGTGGAGAGTTCAGTGCATTGACAATAATAGCGTCTACTATATGATGCAGCTCATTTGATTGTGAAAAATAATCTACTATAGCTTTTGTAGGCGTTTAAAGTGTGTTGACACAGTTATCTCTGCAGAATGAAAAGGTTTATTGTTCATTTATATGATTTTTTTAATAGGCTGATCTATTCTACCTGCTTGCACCGTGGCTTCAGTTACATCTGTTAAGAAGGAGGCGCTTCAGAAGGCTGCATTTTATTAGTATTTGACTAATGCACTTGTGTTTCCGTAGGATTTGCTTTTTAATTTCCAGACTCTCTTTAGTGTATTTGTTTGTGCACTAACAGGGTTTTCTTTTGGTTAAAGGAGGGCTTAGGTGTTGTTTTTGTTGTTAAAATAATGCTCATTTTACACCTATATATTACAAGTTTTATAAAAATGTCTCAAAGAAACACAAAACAAATCTTCTTGCACCATATAACAGGTGACTCCCACTTCTAAAAAGCTTCTTACTGTCCAAATATGCTATATTTTCTCTGGAGCAGTATAGTTAAATCTTAGATCTCAAATGCGGTTTGTAATAGCTGGAAAAATCTGACATATTTGAAGTTTTCATAGACAACATTACACTGTTTGAGTTCTAATAACCTGATGAAAATGCTGAAGGCAATGACATTGTTATAGTGAGATTGTCTTTTTTTAATGACAGCTTCAGGGTTTGGGTGTCGTGAAAACAGTGGCTCTGCTGAAGTGTCCATGAGCAATATCCACCAGCTTCAGGGTTGTTCTCCGAGTGGCCTTTGTGTTGTGACCTTTTAGACGAGGCGAGAGCGGAGAGAGAATTTGCCTGCAGGGATCAATAAAATATCAGATCACTGTTACTCTGTGTTGTGGCTGAAAGTGTCAACATAACAAAGGGCTTTATTTTGGATAATTTGGGCTAGAGATGCTAAATGAGTATGACTGGACAATAAAACAATGGTGATCATTATCATAACGATTTTACACCATATTACAATATAATTTTTATTTCATATCATGACCATGCTTTGGTTTGGAGATCATTGGCTACGATTACCATGCTATAATTTATTATTGTTATGTTTAGATGTTTAATTTATTGCTTAACAGAGATTTTATCGTTATGATTGTTCCGAATGTCCAACTTCTGCTATGTTAAGTTTGTCATGTTCTAACTATAAGGTTTAAAACCACAAATAACTGTCCGTTAAGCAATTTTCATCTTGTTGAATAAGGATTCAGATTGCAGAGATTTTCTTTATGATAAACTAAATCTGCTAAATGAGCTCTAAATCACTAATTTGGAGATTACAGTTATGTTTTCATCTGGTTTTGTATGGTTTCATTTTTGTTCTTGGTGACGAATAATGTAAAACTACAAATAACTATGTTGTTTCTTCAGGTTTTAGTCAGGAACAAAGATTCAGCCTTTTAATTGGAGAGAAATAATGGTTTGATTGATATGAACATTTTAATTATGACTGTTTTTAGTTGTATCGTCTGAAGTCTGATTTACAGGTTATTACAAAGAAATTAAGAAAACACAAAGAAGCTTTCCTTTAAAGTAAATGTAGTTTGTCTTCTAACATGGACATAGAACTACAGTAATAAGGACCAACTTGAGGTCCCACTTGAGTTTCCATCTCCATTTTACGCTTTGGAAAGTCTTCCAAATATGAAGGTGCAGCGACTTAAAAAAAATATATAAAATAATGTGAATAGAAAATATATCCGGCTCAATTTCGAGCTGGTTTCAACAAAGTTCTGCAGATTCAAATAATAAAGAGTTGGATTCACCGTGAGATGTGAGTCAATGAAGCATTTAATAAAAAATCCCATCTGTGATACAAAGGAATGGATAAGAATAGGAAAGTTCAAGAATCTGGCTTTTATTATGCAAAATTTTGAGTTTGTCTTTGCATTTAAATAGCTTTTCTTTGGATTTGGAAAGGCGTATTGCAGATTATCAGTCAGTCAGTCAGTCAGTCATCTTCTGAACCCGCTTAATCCTCACTAGGGTCGCGGGGTGAACCGAAAATGCATCTCATGCATCTTATGTGTTTACCGTTTCCCGCTATTTTTTTTATCAATCTCAAAAGATGAATGAGTTTCCCTGAATGCATGGAAAGCATTTTATTTGCCCCATTAAGTGGTAGTTCTTCTCCAGTTAATCTTGATTATATTGCAGTGAACTGCACCGTAAAATTCACTCGGAAATTACAGTGCGAGGCTTTGAATTGTTTCACCCGTACTGTGTGGAACGGTGTGAACTCTGAGATGCTCCAATGTGCAGGTGGTAGATTGATGGCCATGTGTAATAATGTATATGTGAGGTCACTATTAGTCCATTCATACCTCAGGCATACACTGTGTCTGTTTCCATTAAATACAGTTTGACCTCACTTTTCTGTTTAACTTGTGAAGCAGAAGCAGTTCTTCAACATCCCGCCAATTTACTATATAAACGCAGACATTAACTCCAACGATTATGATACATAGAGTATGATGAGGATTCGCTTTAAAATCTAATTTAAACTGTCTTTGTCTTTAACTTGAGAGCACAAATCTCTGCCTTATTCTCCAGGAGCTGTGAAGTAAAAACCAAATCGGCAGTCACGCTGTTTATTTTCTCATTACAGTGTAACCATCAGTATTTATTGGTGATATCTAAGCTTTACAGTTCTCATTGCCTTTTTCCCAGCTACTGTGGAAACATGGCAGTCTGCCCAGATTTACTGTCTATCAAAACAGGGCTCCAGTTTTAATCATCCACATATTGAAAGATAATAAGAGTGGAGTAAGAGGGATTTAGAAATTATAAGGCTGGTGCTGAGAAATGTATAAAATTAAGCAGGTGTGACATTTTAGAGAATATTAATGGATCTCTTGGTTTTATTTTTAAGTATTGAGCACATTGAACTGGCTATTAATCTGGTAATTTGATAAAAATCTTGTCTAAGAGTCACATATTTGGGGATAACACACCAGCTGTGGTCTGCGGTCTGTTTTTACACCTGAGAGTGCTCCCTTACAAAACCCAAGACACAGACGACCATAAGGATTAATGGATTTTTAATGGGAGCTGCAGTAAACCTGCTGATACGGGAATTCACAGCATCAACTTAATCCTTAAGGAAACAACTGGATCTGCATAGATCTGGCCCGATGCTGGAAATGCACGGTGCTGCCAAGCCTCCTAAGGAACTTTTGCTTCTCTAATCACCCTCCGTCGTCACCGTCCAGTAGCTCTTCAATAGCCGTAACATGACTCAGTGTGAAGTGTAGCACACGCTGAGCATTACATATTCTTCATATTTTGACGAAATTGAATCAAATCTGAAGGGTTTTTTTTTTTTAATTTGCTGTCCAAATAAAATAAACGGGGCTACCTGCTGTGTTGCTGAATTTCGACGTCAGGCTAAAAATAGAGCAGAAGGATGCTGATGAAAAGTCTCCCCTCCCTTGGTTTCCTTCCCTCCTCTCAGTGCCTCTCTGAAGGTGAATGTACTGAATGCTATCCGTTATCCCTGAGCAGCTATGTGTTTGTGTTAAATACAGTTCTGTGTGATGTTCAGTCCTGATCCGGAACAGATTACGGCCACCTTTTGTTGTTGCTGGTGATTCTCCTAAGGCAGTCATTTTAAGGCGGATAAATACTTCATATGCTGTGTTATTCTCTTGCTATAGACTGCTGTGTTGTTGTACTGGCAAATGGTCCCCCGACAGCCTCGCAACGGTAGCACCATGATGTTCTCTGAATGCTACAGAGGTGTGTGCTAATGCATTCAGCCTGTGACCTCTGTTATTTTATTTGTTCATACAAACCAGTGTTAATTTAAATTTAATAGGTGTTTGTCATGGGGATGCACACTGGGCCTGTGTCGGGGAGCAGCTCTTAACAAGGCACACAGCAGCTGGCCCGCCACTATTTGAGGTCGGAGACAAGACGGTGGCAGGGGACCGGCTCACCTGGAGCTGGGCACTGGCCGGCTTGTTGTTTGTCATTGTTAAGAGTCTTGACGTCATGCTGGTGTCTGAATAGTAAATGGAGGACAGACACAGCATTTTCTGCTTCGCCTTTGGTGAATCACTTTGCATCTGTGGCTATGAGGAAGCTCTTAGTCTCTTGAAATAGGCTTTTTGAAAGCACAATCACTTAGCTCTCGAATTTTAAACTACGCGAAGAAGCATTTAGCAAGTGTTAAATTTAAAATATTCTACACTCTCCTGCCACTAAGGAGCAGAGGGATGTTTTATTTACTAAGTACACCATTCTGGTCTATAGCAAAGTAATGGACCTCAATAGAAGAAATCAATCTGCAACAGTTTTATTGGCATGTAATGCTGTGTTCATGTTAATAACCAGAAAGCCACAGGGAGCCTGCAGTCTGCTCTGATTATCCTCATTTAAACCATCTAATTTGTTGCATAAGCTCAGACATTTTGAATACATGAGCATTTCAAGATTTTTTTTGTTAAAACATGCTCGCAGGTGAGAACTGATGAGCTCCTTCAACAGTGACTCAGCATTAATTAATATTTTACTCTGTTTTTTTTTGACATCTCATTAGGCTTCCATTAGCCTGGAAAACAAATGAAACATTAATAATACTGATGGTGTGTTACACATGTCGATGATCAAAACCACAGCTTGCGTAACTAGAAGCATAAAGATAACAGCTCAGGCTCAAGGTCCAATGTGTAAGATTTTCGCGTGTGTGTAGGCAGTTGTTTGTTGATATTAGCTGACTCTATTTCTAAAGTAACAATTTTCTCATTTGCCTACGTCTGTCTGATAACAGCCTATGAAGAGGTTGTTTTTTGTGTTTTTGCAAAAATCCTTATGTTCTTCAGTCCCTTTCTTCTGCAATATTAGATAAAATCTCAGAAATGAAGTGAGCTAACATTAACAAAAGACTGCAACACAGCTTTGACATGAGCACAAATAAATGTTATATCTTCTGACTGTAATTTTCTTTAAAGATTAGGACACAGATGCCAAGAGTCCAGAGTTACAGTACATCATAAAGCCAACCTTTGGTGCCTATTCTGTTCAGGCAACTACTAATATACAGTCATATCAATAATGTACTGAAGGGAACATTGTATCGTCTCCATACTACGGTGTTGTGTCATTGGTCGTTGCTTCAGCTGCATTCTTCCTTCTTTAACCCATAAAGACCCTGTGCTACTTTTGTGGTAGTTCCCAAATGATTTTTTTCCTCCATAATTAACATTTCTTTAGTGATTTGTCACCATTTATCATAAAATAATCCTCTGCATTTTGCATTTTTCCAGTAAAAATCTGGTATTTTCCAATATTTAATGTACTGAGAAACAGAGAAAACTGAATAAAAACTGATATTTTCATCAAAATATATCATTAATTGAACATAAAAACAAGTATGTCCATCCACTCCATGGGTTTTACCGGTGAATTAATGTTGTAGAAGATGACGGTGTTTCCACGTTCACTATGGAGCCTCTGAACGTCCAAATGGGTCATATCTGATGACCGTGAAAACATGACAAACTGTATTTTACATCAGTTATTTACATGTATTGATAGGATCAGTGGATCAACAGGTATTAAACATTTTAGATCAGTAGATGATTTTGGTCGCTGGTGTATGTTTGGGGCTTTATGAGATAAGATGTTTATGTGTAACAAGTTGAATAGGACATTCCCAGACTTGTACAGTCCTTATTTCACTTCCAGAAGGAGGCTGCAGTTGTCCGATTGCCTCCCCACTCAGTGCATATCCAATATAAAATCACAAGAGCATTAAGTGTGGCCATAATGATGTAATGTCTGTATACATGGACGTCCTCAGGCTGAATATGCAGTAAGTGACCACAGCACAGACAAAAGGGGGGGGTGGGGGGGTGCTCACTAATGATGATTATCAGGATAGCAGTCCATTAATAGTCAATACAGACTGCGTTTACAGTAGCTGCAGTGCAGATAGATAGCATCCAGAGGGGAAATATCTCGAAGGTGACCGATTTAACATTTCTGAGGGGAAATTAGTCTCCTCCAATTCTCTCATTGGCTATTACGATTGATTTTTAACTGTGCACTGAAATGAGGTTTAATTAAATTAGAGGACAGGCTATTAATAGCTACCTCCAGCTCACAGCAGACAAAGCTGACTTTTCTCATTGTTTACCTTCAGTTAATGATAAGATGTGCAGTCTGGCTGGATGTTTAGCACAGACACACAAGGAATTGCAGCCGTTTTCCTTTTCCCTGTGTAGATTTCTGTATGTACATATATAAAGCCACTTGGATGTGGTTTCCAGCTTTACCACAGCATGTTGTATGTTGAAATGAGGGCTAGAGCCAGTTTTCATTTCCCTCTCTTTCTCCATTCAGCGAAGGAAAATTTTATTGGATTTCTTTTTGAGAAATGTTACACAGTATATCACACTCTTTTTCAGCTTGTCCAATTCCCTGTTGGAAGTGGCTTACATCATCAGTTGGCCCTCCCGCTCATCCTCTATGTGTGACGGCAGCAGTTGCTATCACATATGACTTGGCCCTTTTGGGTACTGCTAGTTGCTCGGCGTTTATTGGATATTAAATACTGCTAATGACAAAATAGGGAAATTGGAGCTGGCACTGGAGTAGCTTTGACCATCTGCGTTGGAGAGGAGTGAGGGCAATCAGAGATAAAGCACCAGTTTGAATGAATTCCTTTAGGATGGTTTCAACTGATCAAAAGTAGATTATGTCCCTGATGAAGGGAGAGTCTTCTTCTGCTCTCCCTTCAAACTCAGGGCCTCATTACAGTCGAAACCTAGAGTATTATGAATATCTCCTTAGAATTTATGTTGTGGCATATTCACATTAACCTGGAAAACCATGTATGTTAATCTAATGTTGATCAGAATGAGTTATACAGAAAGAGGCTGTGTATGCAAACGTCCATCCTGTGCATTATGTACACATTGAAACTGAACTAGTACTGTCTGTTTACAATATTGGCTGTATTTCAGTGGGTCATATGTAGTATTGCTACTTTGTAGTATTAAAAAACGACCTATGGAGAACTGAAGTTGGGCCCTGATTGTAAAGATATAAATGGAGAAGGATTTAAGTGACCACTAGAGGGAGTATTGAGTCAGTCTGTCTGTCTCCTAGGAAGTACTGTTGTTGTTTTCACCA
Source organism: Apogon talboti (assembly GCA_037367365.1). Classification (NCBI taxonomy): domain Eukaryota; kingdom Metazoa; phylum Chordata; class Actinopteri; order Kurtiformes; family Apogonidae; genus Apogon; species Apogon talboti. The sequence continues at coordinate 24,986,052 of JAPQRQ010000006.1, read as the reverse complement.
CTGAAGAGCACAACTCTAAATAACAAACAACAAATGGAGTCTGATGCTGAAATTGCTGTGTTTCTTCTACACAGGTGAGTTTGATTATGAGACCTGAAAGTATAAGTTATTATCTTTGTTGACTTTGATGTTTGTTGATCCACAGTTCAGACTAAATTGTGACGGTTTTAACTTTGTTTGGTCAAATCCAAACAGATCTTTAGCGCAACTATTGACAAGACAAACCATACAGAAAACAGAGCCTGTTTACTGTGGCTGTTTTCTGTCTTTAAACAGAGGTAAGTTAACAGAGCTATAACATAAACTATCAGCTGACGCATGAAGATTATAAGACACATTGTTAATTTGACTAACTGAGTTTTAGTTTGAAGACTAAAACCGGACGATACTATAGTACAGATGTGTGTAAACAATGAGCTTTGTACTTTATTTAGTGAGTGACACAGTGTGTGGATACAGAGAGGGGATTTGTTGGTGGTTTTGGTAGGCCCAAGTGTGTTCTGGTACATGACTACCCCCTGCTGTTGAGAGTTTGGAATATCAATACTACATATAACCCCTGTTAACATTCAGTTTATTTTGGATCACATAATAACAATGTTACAATCCCTCATATAAATCAAACTGAATAACAAAATGTACGTGTTCACCAAATTTAAAGATAGTGAAAGTAGTATGATCTGGTCAAAACGGTCACTTTTAGTATTTTTCAGTGTCATAATTAATAAGATAGATAATTAATCTACGACAGGGTAAAAAGAAAAAAAAGTAGCATTCTCTTTACTAAAACTAGATGCTGTCATTTGTGAAAAACAAAAATAATATACATAAAAAATAAAATACATATAATATTCACAATTAATATGTTACAACAACCTAACAGATTGCAACAGGTTGGCTTTTATTGAGCAAGAAAGGTCTCCAGTTGAGTCTCAATGTTGGGATTTAGGCATTTTTCACAACTGTCAAGAAGCAACAACTTGATTAATCAAACTCATCTGATATAATGCCAAGCGCGTCCCCAAAGAATCAGTTCTCATTTCTCAGTAACCCAAAAATAATACGACTTATGCCTATACTGCATCCATTATTCATCCAGTATTATTTCAGTCCATGTTTCTAACACATAATGGTGGCCTCTAGCAGTTACACATAAAAAAAAAACCCTCAAAACCACTGTGGACCAATGGAACTCTGTGGGATCACATCGGACTTTTCAGGCATTGAAATAAACAATCAATGCTGTCTCATGCCTTTGATGAGGACAGTGTAGAAAAATCAATGGTGCTGACTAGTTGCCAACAGACTCTGTTATAATGCAGGTCCAGCAGTTGTATGAAAAACCTAAACTAAACTGATTTGTCTCAGTAGACTTATAGTTGACCATTCCCTACGAGGCATTGTTTTCTTTGTGTTTCCAGTTTGCTTTGCTAATGAAGGTCTACATATATTGATTAGTTTGTTTGTTTAAGCTCTTCATTACCACCAAAGAAGATGAATTATACAACTCATGTGGTAAATGTAAGTTAAATGCAGCATGAAAAGCCTTAAGCATAACTTGTCACTTGTCTCTTATCATTATATGTGTGTTCAGTTATACCGGCTATTGTTGATTTGTAGTAAGGCTATATGAAACACATCATTTACTCTACGTTGGTGATCTCATTTCTGCTCGATGGAAATGTGAAAAAGTACAGAGTATAGGAAATCAGGACAAGTAGTGCATGATAGAAAATAGATACATTTGTTATTTGTCTGGAGTGATGTGCCGCCTTGTCATATTCCTGTTTGAGGCAGTAGTGTTGAATATTTTCCGTCTGGAGGATTTATTGTCCTTTTCTTGTTTTTTTCTTTTTTAGAATTTGCTGCACTGTTTGCTCAATTTATACTACTTTGTGAAAACACCAGTTGTGATACAAATCCTTCTGCATGTCATCTGTCAGATGCCCTTCTATGAAAACCCCTCGCACAATGAATTCAACTTCAATTAAAACCAGTTACACAATGACTTCACATCGAATATAAGTGAAGCACTAGCTCCTCTAGAAACGTTAGACATGAAATACAGATGGGGGTTCTTATATAATCCAATAAGAGGTGACTGGAGCTGAATTTAAGAAATTCTGAAATTTCCTGTTGTACAGTTTTTTGTTTTAGAATTAATTTTATGTAACACTGAACAATTTTGCAAATACTACAATGTAACTCTGTTAGAATGTGTGGTGGAGATAGAGTTTTCATCTGATTTTACATACAGCTGGAGGTGCAATCCAAAATTAGATGGTATCTTAAAAGTATGATTTTTAGCAGACGAGTCTTGGCATACAGTGTATATGTGATAGGGAAGATAGAAAGATGAATGAGTTCAATTATAAATCTTTCAGGAGCTGCCCTCAAGCAATTTCTTATTTCTGTCTCAGAGTTACCGCCCTGAATCTATAATTTCAGGCGTCCTCAACAGCTGCTTTTCAATAGAAAATGTTGCCTTTGTATTTCACCTTCATAAACGTTTCTATAGACTTTTACTTAAATTGCATATATCTAGTGTGCAAATTGCCGTTCACCATACAGAGTAATAAATTATAAGGTTTGCTTCAAGCTGAGTCAGAGCAAGAGACTCTTTCCTTACATCATCATATAGCATATGAGTCAGTCAGAAGAGAAGGTGTACGTGTTCAACAGGAAACAAAAACTTTATTTAATGGTACTTTTTTTAATGTTTTTTTATTTATGAATACAGATTCAGCACAAATAGATGCTGATCTAAACATAGCAGTTGGATAATCTTCTTCTTCTTCTTATTATTATTATTATTAATGTATTTAAAAAATTTTTTATTCATTAAACAGATCTCTTTTGTTCATCGTATCAGTTCTGGATTTACTCTCCTCATAAGGTTTCCAAACAAATATGCAGCCTCATCCTTTCCTCTTTTGTTTACCAAACTAAACTTCCACCTGTGACAGAATCCTTGTTTCGCAACAGAAAACAAACCAGGTGGTGTCTATCGGCTGAGAGTCAATTGAAAAGGAAAGATGGTTTGCCACCAGGCTCAGGTGTTTGTGTTCCTGGGCAGAGACTTGGGTGAACTGCTGGTGAACCCTCTCTGCGTATGGAAGGTCTTTAAATCTACCAAAATAACTGGTTGCTGTGGTTTCAAATATGCAGCATATGTGTTTTTTTGTTTTTTTCTTATCCACGGCAAATTGAAACATTAGCTCTTAAGCGGATGCATCTGTTTTACAAGCTGGTTGGTTGTATTAATTGATAAAACCGTATTAACTGATTTAAGGTCATGGCATTCTGTAAATACAGCTGTGACGACAACTGTGATGTGAGCTTGTTGAGTTGGAGGGTGAAATAAAAACTGAGAGCATCAGCATTCTAACTGTGTTTCAGATCATCTATTGAAAGTGAACTATGATCGAAAAAATGTAAAATATTCAACTGAAAAAACGAGAAAACACATTTAAAATGCTGCAATATATTCCAGTAGATCTGGGTCTGAAGTATTCTATATACCAATGGAGTCAATATAGTCACAGACAAGTCGTACACTAAACTAGCCATCCATTTCTAACAATAAAATAAACTGATGTGACCTTATATTCCCGGGTGACACATCTCAGTATTACCCTGACACACATGTAGAGACACATACCTGTATGAGAGTGACAGACTGTGGGGGTGTAACCTGTGATTGCATTGGAGCTGCTCCAGTAATGAATGCTGTCAGCCCAGTGTTCAACTGGCTTCAGGCCTCTGTGTAAATGCTGTTGGAAGTGGATAATGGAATGAAAGAGATGAAAGAAAGATGACAAGAATCACAAGCAACCTTGTGTTTCTTTTTAAGCACAAATAGCCTTTCTCTGAACAGATCCATGTGCGCTTCTCTATTAGATAGTTTTCTTATAAGTTGCACACTCACTCTCAAAAGCCATTTTGTGCAACTTTAATTTTGCAGACCAAAGCAATCTGATCTGGGTAATTAATTTATTACCAGGTGACAGTGTTTGAACACTATTACGTTACAGAAGGTGCAGCATCCTAATATGTAGCGCCCAAATACAAACATACTATTAACGTAATGCATTCATAAACCCTTATCATAAACTGAATGCTTCATTGTAACCCACAACTAATTATATCCCTATAACCCTAAAACCACTTCTTAAGGGTTCAGTGTATCTTTGTAAGAGCCTGTGTTTGGTTAATCTGTTTTAGTTAAGGGAATATTAATTCTAGTTCATGTATTAGACAGTAATGCATCTTAATGCCGGATGCCACCTGCTATAAAATGAAAAAACAAGCATAAATCCAATCTGAGCTAAAGGTATTTAACATGGCACTGCGATATGGCAGACTGTGGGAGGGATCTACTCCCTCGGGAAAAGACAATGATTCTTATTTTCAGGAAATTACACACTAATGACAACATAATTAGCAATATTGTATTCCACTTCCCAAAATGTTCATAGAATCAAGATGATGTAAAATGTCCTCCCCAAAGAACAATAACAATAACAAACAATACAGACAGATAAATTAATTAGGATATCAGTATTGGCAGAATGTTTAGGTGGCATTGACCAATGGCTAACATCAACTTCTCCACTGTAATTGCTGATTTTAATGGGAAATAACTGCTGAAAATAATTTAAATCACACCTAGAATGGAATAGATTTTTGACAGTTTTTTGTTCAGTTCCAGATTTAGCAATTCATTGCTTCGCCTTAGGTGTTTATTTCAACAGTTATTCAGTTTCTGGTGGTCAAAACCAGTGCATCTTCAACTGCTCATGGTCTTGTTGCACACTTCTTACTTCACCGTATGCTCACTCATTTACTCAGACCAAAGCCAATTTAACTTTGGAATTGATATTGTGAATTATTAAACACCACAGTTGCAAGCTAATCACACCTAACACCTCCCAATCCAATCAAACCAATTCTCACTGCTAATTTGCTGGTGCATATAAGGAACCATAACTACTGCTCTTGTAATAAAAGTGTGATTGCTACAAATATCACTTCTTTTAATGGCTGTCAATGTTTTTTTTGGTATCCCATTTGTTATTTTGATATCATGGTGCCCTGTTAGAGTTCAAATACAGATAAATTCATTGTATTAACCCAAATAGAATAGAATCAAATTTAATGTCATTGTACAACGGCAATGCCATGAAACTATAGTGAGTTTTGCAATTTTCCATTGTCATTGTTTTACCTGTTGTAGATTGTAGTCTGCAGGGACACATTTAGGAGATGGACAACAGAATTAGTAGAATTAGTGAACAAAAAAAGTCAAAAACCTTAGAGTTGCATACAATTAAACTGGCATTGTTTCACATTTTACTTTTAACATATCTTAAATATTGTTTAATCTTCCGGTCCATTTAGAGCAATGTATTGCTTCACTCCCTGCTCAGCCGTGCCCGATCCCTAAATGGGGTTAGTCTTACATAAATTCTTTGCTTTATTACATACCCTGCTCTATACCTTTTAACCAGTTAAGTTAGTTGAGAACTGATTTTCATTTTTAATAAGGACCTGGCCATATAGAGGCGAACAACCAGTCACTCATCTATGGGCAATTTAAATTAACCAATTAACCTATCAGTGCCTTTGCATGTCTTTGGATGGCGGGAGGAAGCTAGAGTACCTGGAGAGAACCCACACAAACATGGAGAGAACATGCAAACTCCACACAGAAAGGTTCCTGGTGTTGGAATCGAACCTAGGACCTTATTGCTGTGACAGTGCTATCCACTGCACCACTGTGCCACCCATCCTTATATTATATACCTGTCCCTAAATTTAATGTGCTAACATTTTTTTCTAGCTTGCATGCTAAATTCATTCACTTCCTCTGCTCTTTTCATCACAATAAAGCTTAAAGAACTACAGAATGTAGTCCTCTGTATTCAGTATCCTGCAGTATGTGTTCCTGAATCCTTAAACACATCCAGTTCTCATTCTACCACTTTTGATGTGATAATAAAGAGTGGAGGAAGTGAATGAAATTAGCACGTTAGCTCAAAGAATGTTAGCACACAAGCTAACTAATGTAAATGCCATTACCACATAACAGGATTTTCTTAATTAAAAAACGCGATCTGGTGATGCAGTATTATTGCTCCTTGAACAGACTGTACTCTTTCTTGGTATGGGGCAGTAATCTGTAGTTCTTTCAGCTTTCAGTCTATCTTTGGGGAAATGGTGAGCTAAAGATTCCCTGCAGAGCTGTAGCATTGACTTCCATTACTCAGTGGGAATGCATTACTTGGTGATTGTACACCGGCATTGTGCTAAAGCTGCACTATTATTTGGTTTGTACAGCTCTAGTGAGTGCAGAATCAGCTGAAGGCCTTGTAAGGTGACAGTGACAGTCCACCCAATGAACTCCACAAAATCCACTGATGGAGAGAGCTGTTTGACAGTTGTTTTAGACATCACCTCAGGATGCCTTGATTGGGACTGTTTTTATTTTGTTTTTGCCTGCCTTGTGCTTTCAAGAACCCACAGGGACTCGTCACACTGCTTCGACATATGCCTCCTCAGGCTCATGGCTCTTTCAAACCCTTAGGCAGTCAAGGAACAAAGCATAGAGTAACTGGTGAATATATTTGGCACCACACGCCAGTCTGCACCTTTGCATTTGTGGGACTGTTTCCTCAACACTTTTAAAACAACTTCAGAATAACAAAAGCTGTGAGTTTGTTTTTGCCTGTCACTATCCTCGTCCTTGGCCAACAACTTACGATTCTACCGAGGACTTATCGCTGGGGATTTACAGCACCAGGATGTATTTTCTCAAAGTGCGGGTGGGGGGGGCAAGGGATAGCTGCAACCTCCAGGGTTGCAGGAAAAGATGCTGCATGACTGGGAGGTATCAGTGGATGCACGATAAATGACTGACAAAAAAGCTGAACTAATCCATGCCTGAGCCTCCTCACTCATCCCCCAGTACAGGCCAAGATGACAGGGTTTATAACTTCTGTAGTGGTTCAAGGAGCCCGAAGCCCCTGGAGAAAAGATTTGCTGATGGGTAGAACTGTTGTGAATTTAAAAGGTTAAGAGGAAGCTGCAGCCTGTCATGACTTGTGTTGTTATGTTATGAGTATTTATGGTCAGGACATCATTATTACCCCTAAGGCTCCTGGGTTCCAAACAAACATTAACCTGCATTTATTTAAATGATAAACAACTAAATGGACTCGGCTTTACGTGGTGTTTTTCTGCTTTGATGGTACCTAAAGTGCTTTACCATTCACACATATGTGCATATATTCGCACACTTATGAAACAGCCACTCCATTTCAGGTTCAGTGTCCCGGTTTATGGATGACCCTCTTTACCTTCTGAGTACAGCCAACCACATTCTTATTGTGTGAATGTATCAAAAAAACCCTCCTAAGCTGACTCAGCCTGCATCCATAACAACAGCCTGTTCACTTTATTTATACATAGAGGTCCCGGGTTGGATTTACTGTATTACAAAAGTCCTTGTGTTTGCTCCCAAGAGCCTTGATGCTTTTATTTTCCTCTACACTGGCAGCAGTGTGCAGCACCAGCTACTGTATAGACTCTGGTAACGTCAAGAAATTAGTAGCTCTCAGCACAACACAGACTCCAACACAAACTTCATATAAGCGCAAGACATGAGCTAAGGTCCACAGGCTGTAGTGGACATATTGATCTATTTTCTACCATATTTTTAAGAAGAAACCTGACTCTCTGGTAAAATATTTGCTCACCAGCTTGTTACTGCCTTTCTCCATCTGATTTTTAAATGCTGGGAGGGTAATTTAGACAGCCTTTCCTCAAAGCAAAAAGACTGAGTGAAGATAGGTTAAATCAATAAAAAAAGACAAACTGAAAAGTCAATATAAAGGTAATTTGTAGCCGCAAACTCCACTGATTCTGTTTTTTAGGTACATCACTGTGAATTAACTTTTCTATTACATATTGTCATAAGACAGTGTTAGACATATACAGTGTAAAGGTTCCATCCATCCGTCCATCCATCCATCCATCCATCCATCCATCCATCCATCCATCCATCCATCCATCCACCATATACAGACTGATATACTGTATGTGTATGTCATAGACAGTACATGACATATAGAGACATACAACCATTAACTCTCACATCCACATCTATGAGTGATTCAGATTTACAAATTAAACAATTAAGACAGACTTTGGACAGTGGGTGGAAGTATCTGGTACTTATGTTATAAACCAACTACATAAACATAATGAATTCATACAGTAACATATATGTACAGGTACATTCAGACTTTATAGTTTCCAGCTCTGCAGTAACCAGCTCAACAGCACTAGCCATTAGCCTGCACCCTGCAGCTAAATCTGTGGTAAATAAAACACCAACACTGGCCAAAGGACTACTGCTTTTCTCGCTAAGCATTCATCAACAAAGATGTCCTTGTGTTTGAGTTCTGAATTTGCATCGTTTCTGTACTTGCAGCTGTTTTCTTTAACTGAGACGCATTGGGCCATTGCAGCGTTTTTGGCCCGTGTTGGCCACCGTATTCTACACACTTTACACAGAGCCAACTCACATTAGTGTCTACAAAATTATGAAGCTGGTCATTAATAGTGCTGTGCTGGGTGAAATAAGTCTCAAACAGTAAAATTCATCCACTGGTCTGCCATATTTCTCCTCTTTGGAGGCTGTCCGATGGTTTTGGTTCCCAATATGAATAGGAATATGGAGAATTTGCTTTTCAGAGATAGCTTTTCTGACATTTTTTGCTACGTTATCAGACAGAAGCAGCTTTTGCTCGAAAGATCCAGACCAGGGTAAAATGATGTTTGAAGGTTTTTTTTGTGTGGACCCCAAAAAGTATCAGCGCTGATGCTGAGAGGTAGAGGTTAACTGATAGTGGGGTTTTAGAGGAAATCGATAACCGATGGTTTGGAAAAAGGTCTGATCAGTGGTGATTAATCACTTTGAACAATTACTCAGCACCAATAGGGTGTTTGCTTAACCAAACTGATACATTTCTCCTTAGAAGAGTTCCTTTAAGCCACCTAAGTGTTGTAAATGAAAAACACCATAACATAATCATGTTGGATTTAAATTAATTGTTGAAGTAGTTCTGCTGAACTTAAGAGGAATCACCTACAGTTGCATTGACTGAATGGAACATTTAGCAGAGCACACTTGGTGTTTCTTTGCTTTTACAGTACTGTGTTACTGCCAATTTTTTCTTAGATGATTTGCAATATGCACGGTGGATTTGTATTTGGTACCCAAGAGGGAATATTGTCAACAGTGAAAAGTGCTCTAAATCCCTTTTCATCCCTGGTCTTGTATCAGAAGGTCATAAAAAACACTCTCTTTCTTTCTTGCTGAGCCACTTGTATGCTTTGACACTCCTCAACATAAAGTCCATTTGGGTCTTTCTTTTTTCCTGCTGTGATATCCTAAGGCCATCCATTTCTACCTGGGGCTTTCATGCATTGCTTTTCGCTCAGAGTTTATCCTGGAAAAGAGACAAAATCTATATCCTCATGAAAAGTCTATCCTGGTCTCTGTAATTAATGGTGCACATCTGACTGTTACTCTTCAAGCCCAAAAATGAACTGCTTCTCATTTTCTCTCTTATAGGATCACGAAAGCACAGCGCCACTCATTGGTGTCTGCAGAATATTGCACAAGAGTCAGTCGACAGCTCTGATGAGGAGTTTTTCGACGCCAGAGGTTAGTAGTCAAACTTCATATCCAGTACACATATACACTCATGGCCAAAAGTTTTGGGAATGACGCAAATGGATTGTTTGCTTAAATGTAATTTATTTGTCGCTAAATTTATCTGAAACCTATATAATGCTCCTAATTGTTCTTCAGTGTACCCCAGAAACATTGGGGGGGGGGGGCGCAACATTGGCAACAAATTTTGCAAAAACAAAACTTGTGCTTTTGCTTTTGGCCATGCGTGTACAGAAGTGGAAAAAGATCTTGGACGTCCTGAAAATTTTAATGTCAAATATTATCATGCTATATTTGTGTAAGTGGTAGGTGTGGCTGCATCAGACACAAACAAAACACTAAATTCTTGGCAGTTTCAACATGTCATGTCCTGGATGTGTTTCAAGAGGCATTATCTTTCTGAAACATCTGGTTTTGACCTCAATGGAACAGTGCATGTTCAGAATGGAGCATGTCAGTTTGGAGAATGGAACAATACTTGGCAGAGTTCAACGACTTGAGTGATTCGTAATATAATATATCACAAATGCATGGGGTGTCTAAAAACGTTTTTCTGTATATAGCCCTTTGCCTGTGCAAGAACTTGTTTAGTTTATGTATATATTAAAAACAAAGTGACTTCCAGGCCCTTTTTCTGATGCTGATACATCAACATTTGAATGCTGTTCTTAGAAAAAGAACTCATTTGTAACTAAATAAGATGGAGCAGGTGTTTGGAAGTGAAATGACCACTAAGATATTTTATAGCTGGTGGAAATGCAAACAATGCTGGGAAAATACTAAATTAGAAGAATAATATCATAAGGAAGTGAATGTTTGCACAGTTACATCATTTGACAGCCACTAAATAATTTTGGGCCACCATCCAGTTTGGACTACATCCAATGCTGTTATTGGTTTTCCGGGGGGATATAAACTTTACACTCATTAATGTCAAAGAAAACAACCGTTAATGCTCAATTTTTACAGTGTTGTTTTCCATCAACTGTCCTCATCCCAAGCAAAATTAATGTTGTGCAGGACAACCGGCAAAAATTTAGAAATCCAAAGTATGGGTTGTAACAATCCCCCGGTTATTTATGGATGGCTGAGGTCCAGTCATTAGTCTCCTGTTTATTAAAGCTGGTACAGAACAACTGTAATTAACAAATTGCAAGATCCAGTGGAATTTTCGGGCAATTACTCTGCAGTTTGTATTTGGGGATGTTATTCAATGTGTACTGTGGTTGTACTGGTGGTTGTTATGTCTAAATTGGATGAAATTTCACTTCAGAAAAGACTGTGATTGCAGAACCAACCAAGGAGAAAGGGCACCAAATAGATCATTTACCAACGTCCTTCACTATAAAGTGTTTTTAACCAATTTCACTGTCCACTTTATGGCTGAAGATTCTTATGTCATTTTATTAAGTTGTCAGACGGCTCAGAAATAGACACACTTGAGAAAATGTTGCACTACTAGCCTTTTCACAGTCCCAGAGGGAGTTCACCAGAGAAATAAGTGGAATACTTATTGCACCAATTATCCATTACAAGTGCTCATCCCCTGAGAGACTGATGCAGATGTAGAGGTACTAATCAATTATGTGTTACTATATAACATGTTCACATTAAGGCAGTCAATAGTCGAGTGTGGGTTGAATGTTGCTTGGTGGCTAATGTTTCTTAATAAATTATGATTTGAAAATAGGCTCAAAGTGACATTTTAGTCTTTATGGGTGAATAAAATCTGTCTGGAACATTTCCACTTCTTTGGAAAAGAAAATTAACACCATGAAATAAGTAACACATTTTTGAACACCGAATCTGCATATTTATTACTTAATGATTTAATTCTTCAGTTTGATTTTGACCTACCGCACCTCTCTTCTGCATTCTGTTGGAAAATCAATGTTAGTTTCACAGAAGAAAATGTGAAATATTTATTCTTATCGCTGTTGTCACAGAGCAAAGTCATGTATTGCTTGAAATACATTCAGCAAAACCGGTGTCACCTATCAGCGACAAGGACCCACTGGGGAATAAGATAACACGTGCATGTGTTGTATGTGAAGTGATGTTGCTTATCACTCTCACAGTGTCTACAGCGCACATTTCAACATTCAGCTGTGAAATATCCTCAGCCAGTGTGAAAGGATGGATCTCTTTCAATTAAACAGCACTGGGAGAACGTGTCAAATGAAAGAAATGATTAGATACAATTGGCTGTGTATTTTATTTTGTACAGAATGAACAAAACATATTTCATGTTTTAAAAAGAAGTGCTAATTAGACTCAATATATTGGCTTATATTGGACTATGACATATAAGTGCTTAAAAAACAACAAGTATCTCTAAGGCACTATCTATTAAAACTATTACAGACCTGCATTATTATGGGATGGTTAAGTCAGACTTTTAAAAGAATATTTTTGATGCACTTCAATAGCAAACTCTTGTCAGGAATCCAAACAATTTACTTTCCCATAATGGGTCTGAATATTTTAGGTCTAACATGACCATGCCATTATAATAAAGGTATTTTAGTTGTTTTAAAAGCGAGTGCCTTGGCGTTATTAGTTTTTTATGAGCAAGTATTCTTTGTTCTGTCTGGTGGATTTCTTTTCATTGGTGAATATATGTTCAGGTCTCACCATCCATCACTAGTGTTGAACCACCATCATGATTCCAAGCTTTACAATACAGAGTTTCTTACAGCGTTTTCATCTTTGGTCCGGCATCCATGGTGTCTGTATCTCCCCCAAAAATATCCAGAATACTGATTGGTTTGGCCAGAATCACCTATTAGAGAAATATCACTCGAAACCAGGTTGTGAATTACATCAGGTGATTTATTCTTGCAACAAGGAGAAAAGGGTTGTGAATCTAACAGCAATGATCAATAAAACCAAACTCCAAACTAACTTTTTGGGGCTCACTCTTATAGTTGTGGAAAAATAAATACAAGGTCTGTCTGCGAGATAGTTATGTCTCCCATCCTGGGAACAATTCTCTAGCAAGGGTACAATGGTTATTTTGTCTAAATGGCAAGAAATTAACACATGGCATGACATGCTGTTTAACTAAAGTCATGAAGATAGAATATAATTTCTACAACCTCTACACATGCATTGAAAGGTCTAAGTAGATCATGAAAATAATGTGAATCATGAGGATAGCATATTTTTCCATATAACATAAAGCTTTCTCGTGGCACAGAAAAACATTGAAGTAGCGTTTGTGGTTTTAACACCATACTGTGGAGCTTGACAAAGGTTTGCTACATAACCCTGAGCTCATGCGATTCAATCAGCTATAGATGAATAATGGTGTGATTTAACCTTAACCTCAACCTTATTTTATATTTGTTGTTGTATTTGTTATTTGTTAAAGGCCATGTTTTGTGCTTACATTAGTATTATTCCCACCTTTAGACACACTGTGTTAAAGATTAACCATAAAGAGACCTTGAATAAGGTAATAATAATGCATATGTTTTGCAGAAAGTAGTAATTGTATTTCAGGTATGAAGAGTTCTCAACACAGATAATAACCCTAACACTAATAATGCATGAGTTGTGCTGCCCCTCTACACAGCAGGGGACACGGATTGTAGTCCGGATGCTTGTTATGCTTGTTCTGCTCCCGCCTTTCATCGTAGGCTGTTTTTTTTCCCTCATCCAATTTCATCTTTTTATTTTTTTCTGGCATGTTCTTTGGAGATAAAGCACAGCACGTCATAATGTTATGTTTTCCGTGACGATTACAGTACAGTAACAGCGTTATGACAGGGCAGTGCTTTTGAGGTTGTGAAATACCTTGATTAGCTATTCAGGTAGCACAAAAAAAAAAAAAGCTCAAGAAGAAGAGAGAAGGAGATGTTTCAATGGTGTAGTTTCTTTGTGGCAACGTGACTTCAGTGTCTGAGTGTAGGAGAAAAAAGAAAAGGCAACAGCGAGAGTTATTCCAAACATAAACACATGCTCAGTATAAAGGATGTCCTTAAAAGGAAACCAGAGCAAGGTCGTGAAAAAGTTTCAAACCACTAGGCTGGATTACTAGGCTTACAATACCACTCTGCTGTTTGCTTTAGCCAGAGACTGTTCAGTGTTTCACAGAAAAGCAGAGAAAGACTCCAACTAAACGGATGATTGAGGGGGAGTTTGTTATATTATGGACCTTCCACTCAAACCATCACAATAAGCTTGGGGGAGTTTTATTTATGTGACTATGATGAATGCTTTCATAAGCCTTGTGTAACTCTGTGGACCCTGGAAAAAGGAAAATGTATGAACACTGTCAGGAATTTTATGTTTTCTACTAAAGATATGGGATTTGACTGTTATCTTTTTGTGTATGTGTGCGTGGCAATTCTATGCTTGACAATGTCCTTGCATATAGTATCTTCTGAAAGTGTTATAACATCCTTGAAAAGGAGACTTATCAAAGGAAAAGAGAGAGAGAGACTAAGTTCTGTGCGCTGAAGCTTTTTCTGTAATTTTTTATGACACTTGAGTGTACTTGACCAGGAGTAGGACCCAGCTGCTCCAAGCTGGAGGGGAAAGGCAGTCGTAAGTGATCTAAACATAATCTACTGAAGAACAAAGCTGTGCTCGCAGGATGAACTCCACAATGCAGTCCTCATACGCAGCCAGTTCAGCTGATGTCATACACAGACTACAAAGAAAAATGTGTTCTGTGAGGTCGTAATGACCGTTGGCATTTGGTCACAAATATTATTCTAACTCATTCTCATCTTCAAGCGAACATTTGTGCCAAATTAAGATAAAATCAATTAAGGTGTTTCTGATCTCACAGGAACCTTAAAGTTTGATATATGTCCCCAAATGAATGTTTGTACCTACCCTGAAGAAATTCCTTGAAGATGTTCCTGAGATATCAAGATCGTAACAAGGATAGAGTGACCTTGACCTCTGACCTTTGGCCATTAAAGTCCAGTCCATCCTTACACCCAAGAGAGGATTCATTTATTTCATGGACCACTTAATCCTCAAGAGGAACCAAAGTATCTACTTTATAGAAAGTTTTCTGGTACACCTTCTGTATTGCTGGACATTGACCAGTCGATTCTGGCACTGGAATCGAACCTTACTGTGAGTCGACAGCGCTAACCACCACACCACCCATTAGAACATTTATGGCAAATTTCAAGGCAACCCGTCAAACTGTTCCTGACATAATGAGTTTTGTTAATGTGGACTGCCCCACAGACAAAATGTTTATGTATATGTAGGTTTTTCAGTAAAATATGATCAAAATTAAAAGGCGATGTGGAAATTTATTTTTAAAAAAAGGTATTTCATGTACAAAATTGCTCTTCTCATTAATTACAGATGAATTATACACAATGACATTGCACGCAATGAAAATGAAGGCAGTTCTATTCTATTCTATTATTATAATAAGCTTGGGAATCAATGGTAGAACTTAATTACATAAGAAACTCCCTGATTAAAAATCTAGCGTCAATGGTGGAATGTGTTTTCAGATTATTTCATTGAATAAAAGTACCATTGCAGAAAAAAAAACTTTACAATTA
The DNA here is from genome assembly GCA_037367365.1 of Apogon talboti. Classification (NCBI taxonomy): domain Eukaryota; kingdom Metazoa; phylum Chordata; class Actinopteri; order Kurtiformes; family Apogonidae; genus Apogon; species Apogon talboti. The sequence goes on along the minus strand of JAPQRQ010000006.1, from coordinate 24,970,770 downwards.
AAAGTCATGCATGAAAAGTCTTCCTTAGTGAGTAGTAAAATATAAATTAAGTACTGGTTTGGTTGCTCTGACAGTTAATTATTATACACAGAATCATTAGATTATATATAATAATAGTGAAGCATTAGTGTTTTTGCAGCAGCAGCTACTGCTGTTGAAGCTGTTGGAGGTGGAGCTAGTTACACCTACTTTATATCCCATTTTATATACAAGGACACACAGTAAATCTGAGAATTCATCACATTATTAAGAGAAAACAAGGTTCAGACACAGAAATCAGTTTTATCTTCTGGACTGTTAATCTACTCTCTGAATTTTGGCGAGATATTACATTTAAACATTTAGTGAGATGAAGCGATTTGAGCAATTTAGATGAAAAAAAAAATCATTATTCAGAGGAGCTGTTAACACAGACGTCTGAAATGTGAGCTGAGTACAAACACTGCTTTTTGTAAGATGTCCGAGCCCAAAATGATTGGAAACCACTGGTTTAATCTTTAACAATGTGTTGTATTTTTTAAAGCTTGTTATATTAGCTGTTATGTCAGAAAAGCTGTCAGACAAATCATTGTAATAATAATAATATTTCCCTCTGAGATATAGTACAGTAGCATCAAATGGAAAAGTATAGTATTCCTTTGTATTACTGGTATTTGTCTATATATAATCTGAAACGTTTTGCACTTTCCTATTGATATTATCTTTTGACGTTTTCATCAAACTTGCTAATGGGCTGTAGACGTCATACATTCATCAGTTCATATGCTCACAGTGTAAAATGAGATACAGATAATACATCCATTAATATTAATGTTTTGTTGTGAGCTGAGACACGTTCAGTCTCCATCACATGAAGCTGTTGAGTGTCAGGTATGTGTTTGTGTAACACGGTGTGGAGGTATCACAGCTGTTGGCTCCATGGTTTGATGTTGTTGCCTCTGTTGATTAGCTCCTCCAGCAGCCACACAGCTGCCCGCAGCAAAAGCCCGACGTGTGCTTATGTGCACACACGAAAACACTCAGAATGGTTTGTCAGATGGTCACAGCCCCCTAGAGCTGCTCTGCTGTGTGGATGAAAACAGAGGCGTAACACTGACAGAGCTGAGTGACTGAGCGAGTCTCAGACCCATTTACAGACACACACAGATGTAAGTGAAGATGTTGCGGGTTATGCGACCCATCCACCTCCAGAGACATCCTCATGGTCTGCTATCAGTCCATCATTTTTCCCACAAGTAATCTATTCTTTATCTTCAATACAACCCCCAAAAAGAAAAACAAAAAAACTTCCTCTTGTGACAGTCTGAAAAAAAAGGACAAAAAATGAGAATAAGAAAACGTTTGAAGCGCACATTAGAAGAAACAAACCAGAGCCCAAAGCACCTGTCTGGAAAAGGTGAAGAAATGCGTTTGAGTGGTTTATTCACAGACTGAACTTTTGAACTCTGGAATTGTTTGAAGCATCGTTCTCTCTGAAGAACCCAGAAACACAGAGCAGCGCCATGCGTTTTTAACAAGGCAACATCAACAGAGGCTATTTCATCCCTTACTCTGAAGAGTGCTCTACATTTAATTTTTTAATTTAAAAAATTTTTTTTTTGCTGTAGTGTCTCTAAAACAGATTTTACTAATAATTTGAGGACGCCTGAATGAGACTCTTCGTATTCATGATTTAGACAAATTGAAACATCTCGGTCAAAGCTCGAAAAACGAGTCTTAAATATTTGTCTTTGTTTTGGAATGAGGGTAGTGGTATATTATTTTTTATCGTGTGTATTGTGTTTTATTCTTACAAACCTATGTGAAATAGAGCATGTGAATGCTGTCTGGCTTGGTCAGTTACGTGAGGTTAAAGTACAACATATTCTGTTCAATGTGTTCACTTCTATATGTGTATATGTGTTACTTTTCTTTATGGTCTGCTACCGTCACGACAGCATGGGGTACTCAAGTGCAACTGTCTTTTCTTTCTCTTCCTACTCCATCTAAAGGTCTAGTGGCTTTCCGCTTGTTCAGAAATCACAGTTCTCTTCGACCCAGCTACCTACAGGAGCCCCCACCCCCTACCCCC
>JAPQRQ010000006.1:24946380-24967333 GCA_037367365.1 Apogon talboti | reverse complement strand
ATATGGTCTATCAATTCCACATTCAAAACAGGAAATTGTACACAGGGGGGGGGGGGTCTCATTTTTTATTCTGAGTTTATGTGGCCCTCGGCTGCTCAAGCGAACGCCGACTCAATTGTCACATTGTTTATTGATGTGAGCTGCTGACAAATTTACTGTGTGTGTTGATCCAGATTTGTTATTTGTTGACATGAATTTAAACAATGAATGGAATTGGCAGATTTAGCCCGAGAGGACATTCATGGCGCTGGCTGCTCTGCAGTTTAATGCCATAATAAATCGCTTATAGAAGTAAATGTTTGTATGCACGTTGGACGTCTATTTATTATAGGGCTTCTACTTCATTAAGTTTACTTAGCATTTAATGAATCAGGGGAAACTTGTGATGAGCTTGTTTTCAATTCTATAATATAAACAATATTTTTTTTATTAAACTTGCTGGTGTAATTATACACTGTTGCCCATAAAGTTGGAATAATAACACATTCCTATTTTTTATTCTTATTTATACACGCTGGTAATCATTTTGGATCAGGTACAATGATTACATGCTGAGTCCCAGTTACACTTTATCTATCAAGAATAAATCACATTGTCACAATCATTTCATGAGAAGAGGTAAAAATACTTTATTCCAACTTCATGGGAAACAGTGAATATTAAAGGTTCAATATGGAAGATTCATGTGTGTTGCTTAAGTGACTCTCCAGAGATCACTTGAAACTGTAACCGCATTTGTCTTGATACCTCTTTTTATAATAACATTCCAACAACTTCACCAGAAATACGTATCTGTAAAGGGTATAAATGCACATACCTCTATTCCCCCATGGAAACGTATATGATGAGCTTCTTTGCACTTTAAAGTTGCTGGTATATTTATATATTAATGCTTCAATGTGGCAGATTTCATGAGTTACTTATGTGAAGTTTGTGTTGGAGTTTTATAGTGCCTAACTCTATTTCTAAGCTAATGTTGCCTACAGCCTTGAAAAGTAACAAGATAAATTGATTTCTATTGGAGAAGCCTCTTTCAACAAAAATCTTTATGCTTTGTGACAGTTTTTCAGCGACTCCCTCCTACTCCTCTCTCCAGATGCAGACGGCTGCTGTCAGCTAACAGCAAAGACCAGCCGGCTCCCAGTAAAACACAGATTCCAACACAAGCTTCACCTAGGCAAACAAGCTTATGATAATGACATATTCGACTACCCCTAGGAATCTATTTGCACTTGGTTTTCCTCCAGTATGTTCAATTCAGCCTCTGTATGTAATAGTGGGGCTGGAGCTGGAGTTGAGCATGTTGACTGGTGTCTCCAGAGATCACTTGTCACAGACAGCTCTAAAACTATAACCACATTGGTCTTGCTACCCTCTTTTTATAATCCTCCTACTCAGCCATAAATGTCTGTATAAGTAAAAAATTCCTTTATTCAGGGTTCCTGCGGGGTCTTAAAAAGAATTGAATTTGCAAATATGCATTTAATACCTTAAAAAAAGCCTTTAACAGGTATTAAAGTTGATATGGTAGGTCTTAAGTTACAGTATGTTGCCATAAACATGTTCGCTGTATTGTGTTTAAATGAGGCCACGTCGTTTTTGGAAATGAGAATCAGTTGTCAACTAACTTACCTGGTTAAATAAAGGTGAAATAAATGAGTAAATAAATGTGTCTGGGAATGTCCAAGCTGCAAAGAAAGTAACGTTAGTCTACTCAGTTTCACCCGTTCCAACCTGACTAGTCTGTGAACTGTGCCCCTGCACTCCTGCACTTTGTATCACTACTCACCTTAACGTCAATGCTGCTATGAGCCTCACTTTGTTGTTTACAATACCTTACTTAGTTATTTATTGCATTTTTTTTCTTTTTTAAAATTTTATTTCATTTTATTTCATTTTTATCTATTTCTTTCTATTGTATATTTCTGTATTTTTTTATTGTTGCACCGTGGGCCTTACCGAACACTGCAATTTCAAACTCCTGTGTATGTCTAGTGCATATGGTTTTTGACAATAAAACTGACTTTGACTTTGACTTTGATATTGAAATTAGGAACCAATTATAGCTAACTTTACAGCCCCTGGTGAGAAATGACTTGGAACAGTGGGAATCAAGGCGTTGGAGTAAATAAATACATTTTCCTAAATTCTAGGAGTCACAAATTTTTGCCAGTATGGCCGTGAAATAGGCATTAAATTCTGTTCTAAGTAATTTTAAAAAGGTCTTAAAAAGTCTTATATTTAACTTGTAGAAACCTGTAGGAACCCTGTTAATTTCCCCAAGCACACTGATGCAAATGCTCTGCACCCACATGAAAGATGGCATATGAGGTCGCAAAAACAGAAATTTAAAAACATTTCTTAGTGGAAAACTCAGGAAAGTAGAAAATTATGGTGTCACAAAGTCGTGCACGTTCATTGTTTATCTGTGTTCAAACGTGCATCTGCAATATATCAAATACAGTCATACAGCTGCTTAAGTTAGTTTTTATTTCTGCAGTAGACTTAGTCAACATGGACACATGTGGGAGACAGACACATATACTGGTCTTGTGGCGAATACACTTCACCAACCCAAACTAATAAGGTAACATAAGGTCATTTCTATGGTATATTGAAACATACGTTTTGTATTGTGTTGCAGTCCCTGTGTAATTGAACTTTTTCTAAAAATACCTTTTTAAAGTGGGATCATTAAACCTTGATGCATTTTCAAAGTTCACTTTTATGGATCCGATTACATTTTTATTGTGCGCTTGTCGGCCACATTCATGGTGTTTCAATGCCATCCATCTCTGGAAACCCCACTTACCTGACAGTCCTATTATGTTAATGCCATTTTACAGGATAATCCCCAAAGAAATCTCATTTTCATACTGCGTGATAGTTGAAAGGGCTTTAAAAAGAAGAGTTTTAGTAATTCCACTGCTGCAACTAATGCATGATGATGAGATGAAGGAATGGAGGATTGGTAAAAATTGGACTATAGGGGTCATCCGAGGCTGCTTCCTCGTCGTTTAACAATCATAGCATTTCTTCCTCCCTCTTCCACTTCGACACTTACTCACTCCGAGCTGACAGGTTGAAGGATGTTTCTAAATCCCTATTCTCTCCCTTGGGGATGTGTGCTGCAGGCAAATCTTACACGTCTGTTTCTCCCTTTTCTCTTGTTTGAATCGGATTTCGCCATTCTCTCTTATATCCTAAAAAAAAAAAAGGAAGGCGTGGTGCTTTAGTCTTTTAATTATTTCTGTATTTTATTTATATATGCCGCACTATTATTTCATGGATTGCCAGTATTTAGTGCAGGTTGTTTTCCTCAGTCCGCTCAAACACATTTCACTTCTTAGAGGAGCTTCTGTTGTGGCTGCGAGCTCAGCCTTACCTCCAGGAGATGATTCAGTAATCTGCATATTCAGGGTTTGCTGTAAAGCCTGCTTTGCATTCTCCTCCTGTCTAAACACAGGCTTTCTTACATCCTGCAACGCTTTGTTCAGATCCAATATGCATCTCTTTGTGCGCGCCTGTGTTCCTCTCTCCTTTCAATTCTCTTTGTGTGTGTCTGCTTAAATCTGCAAGAGTCAGTGCGCTTTGTGCTTGTAATATTTTACACAGCTTAAGGTCCTGTCTGGTGGGAGGAAAGAGAGGGCTGCAAAGGGGTGAAGCACTTAGAAAAAAACAGCAAAAGACAAACTGTGACCAGCGGACGGGTCACTGTGTGAGCCGAATGGACAGAGTGTGCAGGCCTGCGTCAGAGCCTGTCAGATTGGAGAGGGAAGTGTGTCAGGTAAAGGGATTCTTCCTGTATGACTCATCCTGTCAGAGTATCTCGGATAACGGTCTGTGACTCAAAGACAACCATGCCAAACCGCTGTACACCTGGCTTGTCTTTTTTGTTGTCACCAGAAAATGTCGAGGGACTCAAAGATGGTCATTTATCTGGACAATCTGACAATTTCTGTGTAAAAGCCCTGTATGACAACACAGGTGTCTCCAGTTGTAACAGTCTTCACAGTATGCCAGAGATCATTATTATTAATTAAAATATACAGTATCTTCAGCAGTTGGGACATTAACTAGCTAGCCCTGCTGCAACAAATGACTTTAGTACATAGCAGAGGCGGACTGAGTCACATGACTGGATTTAAGGGGTTTATATGTAGTATTGATATTCCAAAGTCTCAACCAGAATGCCAATGAATCATGCTATGTATCCACAGACTGTATCACTCACTGAATAAAGAATTCAGCTCATTGTTTACACACATCTGTATTATGGTATCATTTTTTCTTCCTTAAACTAAAACTCATTGCCTGTTATTTTGATAGTCAGTCAAAATAACACTGTCATAATCATTGTGTGCTACATCAGCTGATAGTTTACATTATAGCTCTGTTCATTCTGTTGTTAGACAGAAAACAGTCACAGTAAATCCACAATTCATCTCCATTTTCTGTATGTTTGTATTGTCTGTAGTTGCACTAAAGATCTGTTTGGAATCGTCAAAACAAGGTCCAAACTGACACAGTGTAGGCTGAATTGTGATCAACAAATGACCAACTTAGCAAAGATAATAACATCACATAATAACTTCATACCTTCATAAGACTCATTATCAGACTCCCCCGTGTAAAAGAAATGCTGCCATTTCAGCACCAAACTCCATTCTTTTCATTTAGAGCTGTGTCCATTGGTGAAAACAACAACAGTGCATCTGGCTTTTAGCACTTGGTCACTTCTTTTACTCTAAAAGTTCTTTCTTAATGGTTCTCATCCCATCTGGTGATTTTCTGACGCTTTGCTCAAAGGCCCTGTGGAGTCAGTTTTCTTAATCAAGGGAGAGGATTAACATTATTTTATGATAATTATCACTTCTTTTATTTTCCTGCTCATTTTCATCAACTTTCAGATGACATTTGTGTTGGAAGATCTCACAAGACTCCACTGCTAGACAAAGACAGGTCTCAAAAAAAGCTGATTTTCCAGTCATTTTATGGTGAAAATGTCCAGAACATATGTGCCTTATGGAATAGGTGTTTAATTTATTAATCACAATCACTTCTTTTAATGATTGGCATTGAAGAAATGTATGTGACTGATACAGGAAATGACTGTCCGGTCTTGTTTACTTGAACTGTCTTTATCTATGATCAGGTGATTCACTATGTGGCTCTTAGTACCTTGAATTGTAAGCAACTACGAGAGGTCTGACTCCTAGACACTTACACTGAACTTATGCTGAAATACTAAGTCAGTAAATTTTTCCAGGAGTCATTCTGGTCTCATTTGTGTGCTCTAATAAGTGCTCTGGTGGTACATCTTTAAATCATTGCTCCATTAATAAGATTTTAGGACTAATAGAAGGCTTTGCCGTCTGCTGTGTTGGGCTTAAATTATCGCCCATTGGCTTGCTTCGTGGGGCTTCAGTTACACGTACTTACATTAAGAAGAGTATCATATTATGTTGTACGCAAATGTTTGATGAAATTTTTCATTTTGTAAGTCACAGTAAACTTGTGTTTGGCATTAACTGACCCATCACTGCCTTTGGTCCTCCAGCTCTGCCTTTTTGTCCAAATATGGTCACTTCAACATTGTAATAGCTAAAACACAAACTCCTGACTCCAAAACAGCAACTTAAAAACCAGTTGGTGACATAATGTTAGCTGCAATCAATGGCTAGCATACTATCCTCTTATTTTTACACTACACATTGGTGATACTGTAGATACAAGTGCACAAAGCATTTACCTTCATCTGCACTGAGCATTGATATACTGCTAAAAGCTGTACCTACAAATCTGCATTGCTCTGCTTTGAAAAAAAAACCCCAGTAATTTAATCATGCAAATTACCATTGTACTCCTGGTCCCATCTGTCAGTTTGTTTGTTTGGTTTGGAGCAATGTGTTAAAAAAAAATCTAAATTAGACAATAACAAACAAGCTAACAGATTGAGACCAGCAGCTCACACCTTATGCAAGGTAAAATTCCGCTTGGTAGCTTTGAATAGAGCTTTGGCACTTTAGCTTCCTGTCAGAAAGGGCTATCTGACAGCAAGGGGAAGCATGCAGCCTAAATATTGACTGGTATCAGCAGCAGACAGTGTTTCATACTATTTCATGCTGTTGTGTTGTATCATAAGAATGATACGGAAATACATACTGGAGTGAGTATGGGCTGCAAAGATGCAAATCATTTTCATGAGAGCATAAGATCTGAGCATAAGTGTTTGTTTACAGGGAAAACTCCATAGGGTTTCTTGAATTGAAGTGCAGACAGTTCATGACATAGCATGTATGAAAGCAAATGCTTATCAGCCAACAGATGCACTAGTTAGTAGAGTAGCTTGAGGATAGGTCACGCATTTCATCGAGAATTCATTGTAAAGTTCACTGTAAACATGCAAATATCAGTGTCAGTCAGTATCAACTTAATAAATTTATCATACCACTTCACTGTATTCATTTTGCACACAAAGCAGCATGTTCTTTAATGATGCTTACATTTAACCTGCACAGACCTGGATTCTGAAATGACTTTAGTTAAAACACCTGATAGATATCGACACGTCTTCATTTTCTGATCGAAATGCTGTAAATGTGATTTTTTTCCTACACTGTCTTACTGATTGTTGCATTTGTTCCTGTGTGTATTTGTGTCCCAGCAGATGTTATGGAGGGGAAGAGTGCCATCCTGCTGGGCATGAGTCAGTGGAACTCAAATGACCTGGTGGAGCAGATTGAAACTCTGGGACACATGGAGGACCAGTCGCATGGTACAGTCTACATGCACCACACATAACATTCATGTGCCCACACAATGACACATACTGTACATCCCAAGGGTCAATTCTGAAATTAGTCTTTCACAAATGTGCTGTGTTGTAGCTTAGTTAGTACATGACCGAATTCACGTTCTTTGTTCAACATTTTCTAGAAAAAGATGTAAATGCATATAATGTAATTCCTCTAAATGAATCGCGGCTTTTATTATGAAAGGTAAAAATGATTTCAGATTTAAATTACTTGAAGTTACACTCCCTATTTTCATTTAATTAGATGTTTGTTAAGTCATTCTCTACGGTCTAATGAGTTGATAGCTCATAACCCACTGGCAAAAAAACAAAAATCTATCAAAGTCTATGTGTTTATAGTTGTATGATCTGAGTTTCTGTGGCAACATTCATACGAAAAAATGTTAAATTGGTCCTTAATTGAGCAAGACAGTCAGACAAATCCTAAACGTAGCAATACCTAATACTTAGCCTTAGTCTTATTTACCATGTAGCTTTGATTATAGCATGGATTCACCATCAGTTTCATTAAGCTTATGCAGTGTCATAACATTTATTTCAGTCACCGTTTATTTCAGAACCTGCATCTGACCAACTGAATCAACCCCAGATCATAACACCACGCCCACAGGCTTGTACTGTAGGCACTAGGCAGCATGGGTAATCACTTCATCTCTCTTGTCACCCTGATGCGTCCATCACTCATGTGGACTCATCAGACCACATGACTGTTTTTCATGGAAACACAGTCCAATCTGTAGGAAACTAATGATTGTTTAAGAAATAACAAGCTGCTCACTGCATCAGTTAGGAATAAAGAACTTGAAACATATTAATCACAGTAATTTACAATAGCAGTGTTATGATCTGTTGATTCAGTCAGTCTGGCTTAGGTTCAGCAACAAAATGTGGCCAAAAAATGAGGGAAATAATTGTTGTGACACTTCATAAGCTTATTGGAATGACACAACTACATTATTATAAGTTACAATGCACGAATGATGTCTTAATTGAAGCTCTGCTAATGAATTCAAGTTGAATTTATATTATTTTTCACTCACTTGTGCATATACTGACTGCTCAGTTTATTGCAGGTATACACATAATATCTGGCATAGTCATTCATGTATTTTCATTTCCTAATTAGGTTCAGACAAATGCAGAGAATGATTAGAATGAGTGTAAATGAACCACTAGCATGTGTAAACATTCAGAGCAATATTGGGTTTAATGGGCTACCACTGCAGTATCTGAAGCTGTCAGAAGAAGTCAAAAATGCTAGATTTTCTGTCAGGGTGTTGTGATGTGCATCAGTCAGCTGTCGTTCACTAGGTCACACTGCACAAGATAAAATGATCGATTATTGCACCAGACGCTGCTTTGTCAATGTGGACTCAAACTGGATCGGGCTGACACTGAGCCTGTTTACATAACCATAAAAGTCCAATAACTAGGAGTAATTGGATAATTGTAATAATCAGATCTAATGCATTTATCTGCACTTAAGAAATGCGATAATGGAAAAACTCTGGTTTAGACGCTCCAGTCAATTATCTTATTTCTTTCAGAGTACATAGTACGTAGTGATGGTAGACTTAAACTTCCTGTTGGCTTTGGCTCACGTTTGACTACGTAACTTCCGTTCTCTACTATTTTGAATTGTGTTTGCACATGCACAGACGTAAAAGAACAAAATAAATCAGATAAGCTTGTATACGTGTGTGAAGACATGAGAGTATTGGGGAGAAATCTAAGTGTGTTAATCCGATTTCCCATAATCAGATAACCGCCGTTATCGGATAAAGCCTATCAGATAATCCTGTTTACATGATCAGTTGAATAATCTGATAACTCCAGAAATCGGATAATGATCGGAGTATTGGTGTGCATGTAAACGGGCTCATTGTGATGTCAGACTGCTCCTTTAGACTGTATTCACATCATTATAAAACACCACTAAGGCTTGTGATTGTGTTTTTTTTTCTATGGAGTAATGAAATCATACCGTCAGGTCCAGGTTGAAGGCACAAACACAAAGATGTCTATTCAGCTGTGAGACACCATTTTCTAAAACCTTAAAAAAAACAAAAAAACAGTAGTTCTTTCAAACTGATATAAAAAGCTACAATTAATTCTACCTCATGCTGACATGTTGTTTGACTTCTTGACTGAACTGTGCTGTTAGATGGTGTTTTTCTTTTTTTTACCACTGATTTAATGTGAACAGAAAAATGCTGCCATACCATAGGTCTACAGCTTCCACTTCAAAAAATATGGAGGAGAGAACATTTTGTTATTTGGATGATCATGTGGATACATATGCAGTGAGCAGAAGATGAACAGTGGCTATAAAAGAGACATTTGTGTCATCTAACATCCCAGTGTGCGATGCATTTTGAGCCCTGTGGTTTTTTCTCCGTGCTCAGTAATGCTTCAGGAAAAGCATATCTGTGTTCATCTTTCTGCCCGTCACTTTATTTATGCACACAGAAAGCATCCATTAAGATAAATTTCACTCTGCAGAATGATTCGGGGCTTAAACTTTTAATAAAGGCTGCAGTGAAGTGTCATATTCAACCTGAGCACGAATTCGTCAAGGGTAGACGAGGCTTCCCATACTGTGTATTCTTCTGCAGCTCATTCAAATGGAAATAAGTTCAGAAGACGTAGAATGACAATGTGTTTATGTTCCAAGAATACAGTTTTTCTTTTCTTCTTTTATGTATTTACATGTCAACTGCTGTGTATATATATTGAAAGATTTCTGATGCGAGGCGTTTCACGTAACCCAGACAAAGAAAAAACAAAACACGTTTCCTAGATGTGTTATCTATACAGTGGTTATGATTAAATGATGATTAAAACATCAAAATATATAGATGCTCAATGAAAAAAAAGGGTAAGAAAAAAACAGTGATTAAAGTCACTTCATCTTGTTGGCTCTTAACATAGGTTTTAATTTAAATGATTTTGTAAATTAATTTTCCTGTGAGAAAGACATTTAATTACATTGATTCTTCCAGGTGTCAGCAGTGATTATCTTGCCACAGTAACTGAATTAAATATTGCCCAGAGATTTCCACACCGCAGTACTTTTTTGAGCACAATAACGAAGTTCAGTTTGTGCCCACAGAGATTATGAATCAGTGCTGGGATTTATACAGATCAGTGGTTTTAATAGAATAGTCAAACTCCCACAGCAGGCGGTTTCGTGTCAGAAGATATTTGATCAAAGTTCAGTCAGTGAGCCACCATTACAATAGCATTTTTATAATTTTCCAACAGTGGCTCTTTCATTTGTACCTCATTTGGTCCAGAATTTTGGTCTTGTCAGTCTGATCCGAGGCAGATTTTTCAGGTTTACAAAAGTTAACAGAAGCTGGAAGAAGTTAAAAAAAAAAAAATAGACATATCAGAATTAACCTTACTCACCAAGTACGTAGTAAAAATAATAATAATGAATTGGAGCAATTCTTTGCTCTTTACACATAAAACAGAGGGATCTACCTTTATTCAATAACAGTGAAGCAGAGGTACATACATACAAATTAATGGAATATAATAATATCAGATATATCGGCGTCTATAAAGTGAGATGCTGCACGTAGATGTGCTGTTTTATGTCTTCATAATGGCATAAACATGAGAAATATACTCCAGCTGGTCAAAAACTAATTCCCCTGGATTTATCTAATACAGAGCCTGAATAATTACATGTTCTATAATAAAAATTGGACTGTTTAAATGGAAAAAGGTGATGTGGTTTGATGAGTCCAGTTTGACCCTGTTCCAGAGTGACGGGCACGTGAGAGAGGTGGATGAAGAGATTACCCATCATGCCTAGTGCCTTGAGTACAAGCCTGTGGGGGCAGTGTTATGATCTGGGGTTGATTCCATTGGTCAGGTCTAGGTTCAACAAGGTTATGTGTCCAAAAGGTGTGGTCAGCTGACTACTTTAATACACTGAATGACCAGGTTTTAACATCAGTGGGTTTTTATTTCCTTGATGGCATGGACATATTACATGATAGCAATAACATTGTATATTATTTTATTTTGGATTTTTAACATAACAATACAATTACATACATAGAAGTTAAATCGACCTCACCGGCCCACCGCAAGCGGGCCAGAGACAGCCGATCCAAGACACACATAAGGAAGAGAGAAGGAAAGAAAGAAAAAAGAAGAAGAAACAAGAGAAGAGAGACATATGTTAACTTCACACCTCCTAGATCCTGCAGATCCTCCAGATGATAACAATAACATGATTCAATTTGCTGAAATTGTTAAAGAGAGATTCAGGAAACATGAGACATCACTGTCACACAATTGGCCTCAAGAGTCCAGATCTGAGCCGCATTAAGAATTCTCTGGATGGACTGGACAAGACTTTACCCCATAATCCAAATTTCCTATCATCATCAGAGCTTAAACAATATAGTAAATGTGTTCCAACTAAATTTTGTGTGTGATTTTTATTTTCTTTTTTGGCCAAGCAGTCTATGTTTTCATCTTATTTGCTTCCATCATAGACAACTGATTACAAAAACAATGTTGCTTGAAATTCGATGACAGCAAAGAAGCAATCATAGTCAATTTTAACAATTTTGAATAAAAAAATAGATATGGATGTGGTTGTAATGGCAGCAGACAGTCCTGTGTGGCTCCTTTGTTAGTCCTGTGATGATAGCATGGCACTTGTTTTTGTTTACTGATAAATGGGCCAGCTCTTCCTGGAAAGGTCATCTCTGAGGTTTGACAAACTGGAGTGGATGGTTTTAATCACTACAGTTCAGTGGAAGTGAAGCCTGTACCTGCAGAGATGAAAGGAGCTGTATCTGCAGGGATGCTGTACTAGGTCATGCTGTGGTACCAGAAAAGTGGGAACAGCGTGAATATTTTAGACCCCATAAAGAGACCACTCACTAAAGCAGTAATAACGTTTGGAGTGCCCTACTACAGTGGATGCACCAGGCTTAGTTATTGCTGGGCTTGTAAATAATTTAATTTAAATTCTGCATCAGATCATGGGAGAGCTGGATGATTTCATTTATTTTCCTTTTGTACACTACTGTTTAACACTGAAAATCCACTGATGAATTAATAAAAAAATATAGCAATTAATCAAAGCCTTGTTTAGCTCATTTCTCAGTAACTTTGGTATAAATAGAATAATAAAACACACATCAAGATAAAACCATGAACACATTTGTAGTTTATCATTATTGCTTATATTTTCTTTTTCATTATTTCCATTGTCAGATCCCACTATTTGGCACTGTTAACCCTCAAGGAAACTAAACAGCCATTGGCTACAAAGCATCTATTGATCTATTACATTTAATAACTTTTGAACAACTGATCCTATCGATACATGGAAATGATCCAGTGTAAATGCAGTTTCTCAGTTTTTCAGTGACATCACATACGTCACATTTGGACGTTCAGAGGCTCCGTAGTGAACATGAAAACACTGTCATCTTCTGCAACACTGGTTCAATTATAGAACCAGTGCAATCTGACACGTGACAGTGGTTGTAGACACTTGTTTTTCACATTTGATTAATGATGTATTTTGCTGTGGTAGTGTCTTATTCTGCAGTTCTGTCTGTTTTGATATAATCACCTTTGAATATACTCTGACCCTCTACATCTATATGAAAATACCTGCTTTTCACTGAAGAATGCAAAATGCAGAGGATAATATTACAATAAATGGTGATAAATCATTTAGGAAAGGTTAAATGGAGGCAAAAATTATTTTAAATATCAATGTAAAATAAATATTCTACATACAGGCAGCTATATTACCTAGGAATGAGCATTCCATAGGCTGTGATTGATGTGCAGCATCAATGTATGCACCCCTATACAAATAAACATTAAATAAATAAATTATGAAGCACACAGACAAGTGGCTAAATGGGGTCAAGCCAGGAAGGATATATGATAAATCAGGTCCTGCTGTCTCTGTTGTCAGTGCAAATCTGTGAGCTCTTGACACAGATCACAAAACACGAGCCTAGTCCTTGTTCCATTCCTCCATTACTAACAGTCTGTCTGGCGTCTGAGCTCATATGCACATCAGTGGTGCTTCAGGAGTTAAGTATACTGAGTGCAGTAATAGGCGACTGTGGGTATGTGGAGATAAATGGAGCGTGTGTAGTACATGGGGTCTTTGTAGTTTCAAACTGGCATCTGTCCATAAGAGAATCTGAACCAGAACTTCACAGCATAATCATAGTATCTGTAGTGCAAAATTGTGTGATATGCTCCTGATATTGGTGTATTAAAACTTAACAAGACCAACGAGTGTTATGTTTAATAATGTGATAAAGCACCGTGTACTTGTAACCAGTCTTTTGGTACCAATTAGATGTTCCTTCTGTAATGTAATCAGTGCGAAGCCGTCGCTCATACAGCAGGTGTTTCTCATCTTCATCACACCTCACACCTGAAAAAGTGTGTCTGCAAACACAAGTAACATGTCATAAATTAGCGTTGCACAGGCCTGTCAGTCTGCTCACGGTCTTTTAAGATAGAAAATACACATTCTAACAGATAGTCGATAGTCTCAGGCCATTGTTGGATTTCTTTTTCTTTTTCTCATCTCCAGTCAGTGCCAAATAGAAACATTCCTCAGTGTGGTGCTGCATAGACATTTGTCTTAGCCTGCTGATGTTCTCTTTGTTTATTTATCTAGTTAAATTCCATAGCGGGGAGACAGGACTATTAAGTGGCTTCTGTAAAAACAACTGAAGTCATGTGGATGAATGCAAAGTACAAATGCTACATCCCGTGATAATATTAAAAAAACAAACAACCTCTCCTTCTCACCCAGATTGAATTTCTACACAAGGGTTTTTTTTATTATTCAGTTAAAGTACATTGTATGATTGTATTCTTTATACTGTATTGTTAATCGTTTGCATGCTAACTGATAAGTCAAAAGATAGATTTTGCATAATTTAGTTGAGTAAGTTTTCATTTGTCAGATCTGAAAACTAAATAAAAAAAAAAATATATATATTTATAATCCTCCATATGTTCATATCTTTCTCATCTATTCAGTACTGGCTGGGTTTAAGTAGAGACTATGGAGTCTGAGCCTTTTATGTTGTTTTCATGAATGTGTCATAAAAACACATTTTTTTTCCCAGTTTTCTCAGTCGGTCCAATGCCATACTTGAATGTGATTTGCAGAAACAGTTAAATAAGTCACTAAAAATAATAGCCGCTATTACTCCTCATTTAATTGCCTCATTGCTCCTGATGTATCATCAGTAGTTTATAATAAAAGGAGAAAGAAGAGCGGGTTAGATTGTTAAGTTCTGTAGGTTACAGCAGCAATTTCCCGGGGAAAGTTATCGGCAATTAAAATCAATGAACAGCAGGAAACCTTAATGGTGCAGCTGGACGACTCTCACTCAGAGCCTGTGTAGTTTTATCAGGTGCAACAGTTGAACATTTCCATCTTCTGCCCTTTGATCTCCATTTGTCGGTTCCTCAAAAGCTCTCTCCATCAGCTCTTCATTATTTCTTCATCCCCTCTTCTGTTCTCCACAGGCTTTTAACCGCCTATTTTCCTCTTCTCCCTCTGATTCTTCACCTTCTGTCTATTGCATCAGCTAATTGTGTTTCTATATTTCCTCTCTGTCGTCCCACATCCATTACACTACAAGTCGACTGATGACTATAAACACCTTTCCAACGCAAGTGGTTTACTGTGATGGAAAACTTAGCCGAGACAGAGAAAAGCACCTGGAGCACAATTGATCCTTTTTTGTTCTCTGTTCTTTCATCTTCCACATTCATCCCAGTCACCTTGTGTAATCTAACATCTCCACCGCCTTTCAGGATTTGCGTCTGTTCACCATGCAAACAGTTACGTTGTCCTTTTTTCATCACCGTGTTTTTTTCCCCACTTCATTCAGCTCAGCATAAACCTGAAATAGCTGCGTTATATAACTGATCTTTTTGGAAAGTATGATAAATAAGACCTACTGACTCTGCCTTGGCCGCTGTCTTGGCATGTGCTGCCAAGCTGGCATAACATCAGCTGAAGTAGCTACGTCAGTGGAAGTAGTTTGGTGGAGATGACTAAGCGATGAACCCCACCAGACAACCCAACATGGCTGTTTGAGTCCAACAACGTAATATATGATGAGAATATAATACCGCACAAAGTGAGAAATACATTGAATGGCAGAATGATTTTCCATTTTCTGTGGAGCACCGTAGCCCATTTTTCTGCCAGCGCCCTGAAGCTCTTTTCAGGAACACATGTAGAGAGAAAGAGACAGAAAACATACATTTAAGGTCTGCGACTCATCTGTATTCTCCCCACCGCCTCCCCTCGGTCAATTCATTATTAACACACAATGCTTGCATAGGCACAATCTTTGTCTCACTTTAATTTGCATTAAATTAATGTTTTCTCTCCTGCTTTTGTTTCCATGACTATGTCTGTGTTGGAAACAAAATGACTTAGAGCTTAAAAGCTTGAAAGGCAAAACCAATTCCTCTGCAGAATGAAAGTAAAAATCTTCAAATAAAAGCAGGGGCAGGAGTGAGGTAATGATAAGTGTCTGACCTTAGAGACTCATCTCTCTGTCAGGTGTATCATCCTCCCTGGTCTCTTTTTTTAATATTATATATTTCCCCTTTGGTGGTATCTGTGTGTCTGTCTTTCTGTGTATTATTGTATCTTGTGAACGTATTATGCATCTGTAGGTGTGTCTCTATATGTTTGTGTTTGTGCACATGTGCATGTATGTGTGACAGGATATGAACTAAGAAATGCAGTGCAATTCCTCACCGACAGATAATCACACTCAAACAACGCTGCCGCTGCCTGGTGCTCCAAGGGAGGGGGGAAGGGAACCACTGCATGAAATGAAAAGGAACAAACCATGCATCACGCTACACCTCCCAGTTCCTCATAGATTTCTCCTGTTGATTGTTAACACTGTATTTGACCCAAGAGAAACATTGATTGTTGTTCATGTGAAAATGCACGAATGGCTCATAGCTATCATGGTGACAGAGTGCGCGTGATATTGTCTCTAAAATGGTTTAATATCAGAGAACTTAACTTCCAATACAATATCAAAGCGAATAAAATAGAATGGAGGAATAGAATATCTTTATTGTCACTGTAACAAGTACAATGAAATTTAAAAGTGCCATCCAATCTGTACATCATATATAAAATCTACTATAAACATACAAATAAAAGCAGCTAAAATACTGAGTAACCAATCCAAAATTTGGTACATTTTCATTTTTATTCTGCATTTTCTGCAAGCTTATTTATAAGACATCGGCTCATTACTGTATTTGTAAAACTTGGCTCTGCAAGGACACAGGTGTATACAAGTGGGACATCCATTATCAGACATTATACTGTTTTGGTGCTTTGTAATGAGTCCTTGAGATGCAGTGAAACTGAATATGTTCAGTTCTCAGTTTTACCCTTGGGAGTTTCTATTTGATGATGCTCTGTAATTGCCTCCAACAATATTCATTATGGCACATCATCTTCACCCTCTTGAAGTCTGTTGCTTTTACACGTTCATCACCGCATTGCTTTGCAAGTGAATTTTCCATCCTTAATCCCCACACACAGCTTTTGCTTCTTTGAATACTGGTGTTGTTTAATTTTTTTAAATGTGAACTCTGTTTGCTAAGATAGTATTAAAATATTTATTTCAAATTGGACTACATAGCATAACCTGATTTTTTTTTAGCTCAAGGCCAGTACTGAAAGTGTCGAAAAACTCAGGTTTGGTTTTAGGTCCTGACGAGCCTCTAGAGTCCCAGTGATGATTTAGTTTATGTGTGTTGTATGTGTATGTTTGTTTGTTTGCAGCATACAGTATAGATATGAAGTAGTAAGGGTTGTTAGTGACTGACCGCATGAGGTAGTGCACATATATGTAACATACTGTATCATGTTATGGTGCATGATTATATGTATATGTATGAAAGCAGTCAGCAGGTTTTCATGCTGTGGAGCTGGAGGCATCTCCTGGGGTCTTTGTACAGTAGTGTATCAGGACAGGGTAATGTTGTGAACAGATGTCGGAACATGTTTCTATATTTGCTGCTGTGCCAGGGGTCAGAGGAGCCTGTACACACAGTTAGTAGACATGCCTTCCAATGAACACCTGTTGCTACTTCATACACAATGCACACACTTTGGACTTTCAGTAAAGACATACAATATGTCTCCACTCGTCAATGTGATTTTCAGAATCCAGCTGTGAGAATATGCCCATATTTTTGTTGTATAAACCCTCGAAGACTTATTTTTTAGGCTCCAACTCCCAGGTTACACCGAACAGGTAATGGAAGCGGAACTTATGCTCCTACATTACACTTCCACTATAGTCAATGACAGTAGCCACTCCAAGAAGTTGAAGTGGTGCACATGCAAATCAAAAAAATAGACCAGTCTTCTATTCATATTTTTTTTCTTTAAAGTGTCTTTATTTTGCCAAAATACAAGTAATACATAGCCTGTGGGCATTGTGGTGTAGAGAGTTTAGTTACTGTTCTCTGTTATCTGGGTCCTGGCAAAATATTGAAAGATAGAAACAGCAGACTTAATGAAGAGAAATGTAAATAAAAAAAGGAAAAGATGAGCAATCACACCTTACTTGAACTCCATCTCTCTCACTCTTGATCCATCTGTCTGTTAATCCCTGTCAATACTAACACTGACAGGGAATTTTCTGTGAGCAGGTGTAGAAAAAAGCACAAGAGAACAGAATACTCATTACAGGAGATTGAAGAGTCGAGTTCTGAATGCACTTCCCATTGTATAAAGTTATATATGGAGAGAGTATGCACTCCGTGACTGTTCATATAATGTGAATACACCTATAACCAAGCTGTGTGCTGAACCCCAAGGACCACATAGCAACAGACACATATGCACCTTCAGAAGCAGATAGTTTCAGCAAAATATACAGTATCTGAGAACCTTGAGTTGTAGACATCTTGTCTGCAGATCCAGATGAACAAAGCAAAATGCATAGACATCAGCACATCATAACATGCAGTCTGACCTCAGAAGTAGAAGATGGCTGAAACCACTGTAACAGTACCGATACCTGTCTGGACCCTCTCAGTTCATCTGTGATTTTGAAGGGACGTTGTCTACAGTGTCTGTCCAAAATGTGTCTGGATGGAACTGAGTAAACGTAGAGCACATCAAACCACTGGTCATGGATAAAGGTCAGTGCTTGACAGATAACCTTTCATGGAGGGGTGAAGACCCACCCCTTCTGGTTTCAAAAAAAAAAAGAAAAACTATTTCACTCAAAGAGAATCAGTCACATATAAACACATAAATATAAGGATACCAGAAAGACACACAACTCACACAATCGTAGCTGTCTATCTCAACAGAGCTGCTGAAGATGTCTCTACAGCTTCAACAGAACCAGAACTACATTCATTTACACCACTTTTAATACTTGTCCACTCTCCCTTTTGAAGATTGAGGTGAAATATGCTGACCACTGCTCACCATTGACCAGCATTCCATATATTTTCCAATAGAAGTTCCCGTCTGACACAGCAGAAGGTGTGGACATTTTCCACATCTGATGAATGATGAGGATTGGATCAGGTCAATTTGGGTTAAGTGGAAATCAGTTTGAATAGGAGCAGGGGCAGAATGATCTGTCAGATCCCAGCCTAATCTAATGCAGGGGTAGCTAGTAACAAAATGCATCCAGCCTCACATCCACTACATGAGCTGTCTACACATATAACATGTTCAGCAAGTGAGACGTTGTAGTTTGAAACCACACGTTGTTCAACCAGTTGAATGTGAATTGCATACTATTCCAAGGTAAATATTACACTATCAAAGCTCTGGATACTCACTGCCAATACAACAATGACAATGACAGACAAGACAGAAAGCAAACAAAGCCCAGTTGCGGGTGGCCAGTAACACGCTGGTATAGTCTGTGGTCTTACAGAGTTGACAGTAAAATGAATACTATTACAGATGCTATTGTGTCTGTAGTTTCACACATGTTGGTAGAGAAACATTGGTTTCCAAGGTTACGTGTCCCACATTGCAAGGAGGCTTTCAGGAAGTGACATGTATTGATGCTTAAAGAGATACATTCTACTGTTTATTTACTTAAAAACAGACTGAATGTTAGTAGAGATCTTGTGTTTGTAGTGTGTAGTATGAGATTTCAGATGGAACCTGTGTCTGTTAGAATTCTTATACAAAACCAGAGAACAGCAAGAACCCCTTGAATGAAGTGAAGAGTTGATGTTCATGAATTTTGCCTGAATATAAGTTAGGAAATAGGTAAAGATCACCAATTTCCCAACTTATCTCAGATCTGTATAAGAATCATGTGGTTCTGTAACAGTATATCGTATGGCCTCCACCCTCCCCTATAGCTGTCCTTTCATCCCATTTATATCTATGCCTGTCTAGTATGTTAATCTACATATTTTGCACATTAAAATGAAGTGTAAAGCTCAGTCCCACATTTATTCAGTGTGAGCAGTTTCAATGGTACTTGTCATCAATTCTGTGATAAAAAGTTATTTGGCATCCCTCCTCTACTGCAGCTGTTCTTTCCTTTGTAAAAGGAGTGATGGTGTTTTCAGAAATTTGACCCTGGAAAAGTAGGTCACAGAATAGGTCAAGGTCATCCATTTCAGAACTTGTCCAAGCTCTATACATGATTTAAGTATTATAAAAATGTTAAGGTTCCAGCTGTTTTTTTTGCCAGAGTTATAGTGTTTACAAGATGTGTCACACACACAGATGGACAGACAGACAGACATGCTAACAACAATTCCCTCTCCAGCGGCCCGAGAGGGTGAAAAGAATTGAATTGTTAAAGGACATTTCCTTCTCCAATGATTTTCTAAATAAACACGCAAGATTTCAATCTCGTGCTGCAGCCATGTTACAGTCTTGGGGCCTACAGAGGGAGACCAGAGGCTAATCTGTTTGAGTTGAGTCGTAAGGGAGGAATGAATCTTCACAATCTTCATGATTCCATTCAATCATGATGCATCTCATTGGTTGCATCCTCAATTTTCAGTCTACATCTATGACAAAACAAAAATGAAATTCATCTGCAGATGGTGCATCATAAATAGAGCTGGGATTGATAAAAATACAGAAAGGTCATGTCGCCTCCTGAAATAAACATTATAAACTGTTACTCAGTTAATAATGCACTCTGTGGTGCACTGCTGTAGTCTATTTTGCTCCAGCCTGGTCTTACAGGGAACCAAAAATATTGTGGTGAATTCCACTTAACCATGTTGTTAATGAAGTAAAGTAATTTTGGGATGAATTTGGAGCGCACTGTTATTGTCGCACAGTGCGGAAAATGAAACTAACTGCACAAACTCACACATCCAATATACGCATGTGTGCCTGCGTGCAAAATGCACAACCAAACCAAACCCAGAACCAGCAGAGCAAAAAAAACAACGGTGACAGAACATGATATACCCATGAGGTAAAGTAGAGATTCTAAACAGCGCTGCAGGCAGAAGTGAAATTTAATTATCATGGTAAAGGACAAAATCTAAATACCTCAATAGTGAACTGTAATAATTGACTCATACAATCACAAGTTAACCCACAATTCAATGCAAGAGGGCAACATAGCAACATCATTTTCCATTATTGACCAGTCTGACGCTGGAAAAACAATAATGAGCATTTATTGTCATTGTTAAGCATACTGCAGACTCTCATTTGTAGTTTTGTATTTATATTTATTTATTTTTAAAGGGACTATGCATAGTAAAGACAACATGAATGCACAAGATTATAACCAAGGCTAATTTCCATCTTCATTCCTTCGGCAGATCAAAGACAGCCACAAAACACAGCACATTTACTGCATCAATGCATATATCCACATCATGATGCATCTTAGAATTGAAGAATTTCCACATCGCTACTGAATAAACCAGTGCTTTGTGGAAACAGTTGGTTCTATAACAATCAGACAATATCTGTAATGGTCCTTAATGTCTTATTTACATTGTAAGTACATCATAAGTATGTCAATATACAGTACAGGCCAAAAGTTTGGACACACCTTCTCATTCAATGTGTTTCCTTTATTTTCATGACTGTTTACATTG